>JAALXH010000066.1:0-135220 GCA_012977735.1 Fusarium tanahbumbuense | reverse complement strand
TTACTATTTTATTCAGTATAGACACATATAGATAGAATGCTTTTTGCACATGAATACTCTCCTTTTGGACAACTCTTTTTGCTCTTGTGCATCCGTGACTCCTTCTATCCTTGCGCCTTCGAAACTGACCCTCAGAAGGCCTTGTATCTTTTGTTGACTCCATATCTGCTTCTCGCCTTGTCATCGTCAATTCTCCGGCGACAGGCTTCACCAAGTTGAGACTCTACAACTGGCACTTTGGACCGATTCGCAACAAACGCTCCATCAATTGGATTACCTCGTCTACATGTTATTATCCAACATCATAAATATCTCTTGATTCTGCTCAAACCAATTTCCCAGCTCCATGCTATGCGTCAAACCCTGATCCATCTCTCCAACAGGAAAATCCCCAAACGACATACCCTGATCATGATGCATCGTCTGCGGAGGAAGAGGAACGCCCGCCTCAACAAACAGCATCTCGAAGGGTGTGTCGGGTATCCTTCCTGACGCGTGTATCGCGGGATGTGTTGTTCTCGAATTGATGTATTTGCATGCGACGTCATACATCAGCCTAAACAAATGGAGTTGCTTTCTGTATACGACGGGGAGATCGTTGGTGATGTGCGCTATCTCGACGACGGCTGCTAGATTCTCCAAGTGGGTTGGTTCGCAGGTTTCGATGGCGTGGCAGAAGAGGACGATAAATGGTATCAATGGCACTGCCATGAATGCCCAATGCACGTAGTGCTCAAGCATACCCGCCTCGCCTTCCTTGAGTATGGACAGACATATCCTGTGCTCATCAAGAGCTTGTTTCGCTACTTCTAGACACTCGTCGCAGAACGCGGAGGATGTGGATGTCTTTGGTTTGATGGCTCTGTAGACGAGACAAAGCATGGATAGATATGCAATCTGGTCGGCTCTTTGGAACAGGTCTGTCAGTGTGTCGCCAACACCTTGCCTCGATTCCTCGATAAACCGGTCCTGTTAATGTTAGCAAGTGAGCTGGATCGTCATGAGTAGACATACCTCTGTCGCACTCTTGCTCTCAAAAGCCGCCTTAATCTCCCCCGCCAATTGCCTCGCCCTCTCAGCCCTCACATCATCACCCAGTAACAGCGCCCTAGGACAGTACAAGTCATCGTAAACCCTGCCCTGCAAGTCGCAGACCTTGATCCACTTCGCTATAATCGGGGGTAAGCCATCACTCCCAAATGCCTCCAACCCTTCAAAGTTTAGCGTGATTTCACCAGCACGTATAAGCGATGGACGGCTTAGACGCATGGAGAGCATCTTGTCTATCATGTGGATCCATGATACTAGTTTCCCTCTGCGTTGTTTTTCTTCGCGTGTTTCTGGCTTCGGGAGGGTTTCGCGGATGAGGCCTAGGCGCTGGCACATTTGGGCTGCGGCAGCGAGAGTGTTCCATGAGAGTGATATGCGGCATCTATCGAGATAATACGTTGCCTTGAGAACATCAGTTACCGTCTCCATCATGGTTTGAGGGGTAGCACTTACAGCCATGTACAGAGCGAGGACGTAGTCAAATGTACAAGGTAGATTGAACGGAAGTCCAGCAAGGATGGTCTCCAAGTTCTGTCGACAGATCATCCCTTGTGTCAGAAACTCATTCTTAAGCGTCTCGTTTTGTTCCAACTTGGCGCATTCGAGTAAAAGGCGCTGTAGTCCTGCATGGGTGATGATGAGGTCGGCGAGTGTGGGTTTGCCGAAGTAGACTGTCATGAAATACTCTACAAACTGACCGATGGTGTTGAACTCGATGCACCAGAAGCACTTCAACCTGGGGGACTCTGGACTTCCATTTAGTACATGATCTCATCATTGTTCGGCTAACTTACCTCGCAGTTTCTGTATAGCCATCATGGCCAAGTGCATTGGTGGTAATTGATACCCTCCTTGTCCGGTCGGAGACAGAACTCGCTGAATATCGACAAGTCCAGGGTCTCCATTATTGGCATTCTTCGCTGTCAATACTTTCCGTAAAGCATCGAGACTTTTCTCGATCTCAGAGGGCTGGTTGGAGCCTTTGTTGCTGTTGACTACTTGCTCCAGAAAGTTGGTTGCGAACGTCGCTTGGGTAGTCAGCGTAACGTCGCCATCAAGCTCTGATGCGGAATCATCGTTCGAAGCAGCTTCCTCCACAGGAGAGTCTGTATAAGACTTTGGTGTGATGTGGGACGTCAGGGCGGTATGGGCTGCTGATGAACTTCCCTGCAAATGGGGGAGGGGAGACGTGATGTTGTTGACTGCGAGGCTGATTTGGTCGAGTTTTTGCGAGATGTCGTTTAGCTTGTCTTCACTATAGCATGGTAAGTGCCATTCGTGCTTCTCCGGGGATTGTTCACTTACTATCCATCAGAGACCATAGCACGAGTCCTTCTCGCTCTTGTTTTGAAGCCGGCTGGGTAAGAGCAGTGTATCTGCTTCCTTTGACAAGGTCCACATGGATCCACTCGATCACATTTGACCTGACCGTAGATCAGTGCATGTTCTCATACAGACTCTCGTGTTCGCTCACCTTTCTTTGTCTGCATTGGTCGCACTATGAAGCGTTAGCGATCTGTCCATCATTCCATAGCCTAGCCCGGGGATGCGACGGGAATAGTCAGACTTACGGACAGCTTCTGTTCCGGGATCCGGCGCGTCGACGAGACGACGCTATTGTTCTCTCCATCGCTATCCATGTTCGTGTTCAGCGGCTGAAAGGTCTCGAACTGCCTGTTGTTCAGGGCTCATCGATAATTGTATGTAGGGCTTGAGCTGATGATGCCTTGGACAGGGATGTTTCAGGCGCATTCCGCGCGCCCCGTCTGTTCTTGGCGTAGTGGCGGCGTCTCGGACAGTCCGAAAGACCGCCGATCAGTGCCCAGTGATACAATAGCCAGGTCACATTCCCATTGATTGAGACGGGTACCCATCATACTTTATTTTGGCACCCTTCTTTTTTTGCTTGGACGCGAATGCGATTCTCGAGCTCATCTTGCGCACTGGGGTGCGGACGTGCTGCGGGATATGCAGGCGTAAATGATTCGTGTATCTTGTTTCAGACCGACTTGAATTCATAATCACATTTGTATCGCCTTACGACGTAGCGTCAGCTTTCAAACCTGCAGGCTGATGAATGGTTCTAATCATGGAGTTTCCACTGTTGATTGACCCACGCGTCGTGAATGTTCCAAGTACGCTACGACAGCTACCCTACCCTAAAGAAGAATGTTATTGTGCATGAACACAGCCAGTTCGGCGGAGTAGATAGACCATTTAGTTGATGGTTGAGTGAGTCAATATTCACTTGTCAATAGAAAAAGTTTCCGACCTTTTTCCAAGTTCAGGCGTTAACTGCGGCTCCGTCTTGGTACACCAAGCTCAAGATGGTCCAAACCCTCAGTCCAACTGGCATCAAGACACAATCATGTCGCCAGACACTCGAGATGAATCGGTCAAACATTGAGCCGAACATACCCTTGGCATTCGAACAAATTCCGCTCATTGTTTTGATGCACTACGTCATTGATCAATTCCTCTCTCACTTGAGCAACGCGTCGCGACACGAGGATTGACGCAGAACTCGTTACTTTACAGGTATCAAACTAGTAAAAATAGGACATACAACCATATAATCTCAGTCTACTCAAGTGTCCGCTCCCATAACCTTCTCCATTATTTTAGTATCATCAAGATACCAAGTCAAAGACTCAACCTCCTCAGTAACATATTTCTCCGCCAAAGTCCATCCATTCCCAAACCACCCAAACTCATCATCATCACAATACTTGTACTCAAAGTCCTCCCACCGAGGGTTGCTCAACGTCCGAATACAATGCAAACTACTCCCCGGCCACAAAGCCGTAATGCGCCCACGTTTCTGCTCCTCACGCGAAGCACCAGCTTCGTACGTCTTGTACCAAGAATTGCACTCCTCTGCAAAAACAGTCTGTTTGAAGAACTCATCGCAATAATTTGTAAAAGCTTGCACCATGTTTCGTTTGGGTTCTATACGTGAGATGTTATCGTGGGCCATTCGTGCGAGCACCTTGCTAATGTAGACATTCGTCTTTTCGATGACGAGAAGAAGACTGCCGGCACCGGGCATGGAATTGGGACCCATGGATTGGAAGAAATTAGGGAAGCCGTCGGTACAGACGCTGAGGTATGTTTCTGGGCGCTTTTGAAAGCGTTCGCGGAGGTTTATGCCGTCGACGCCGTAGATGGGGAAGCTTCGGTTTGCGGGGGAGGTTTGGAAGCCTGTTGCGCAGATGATCGCGTCGACTGGGTGATGCTCCCCGTCGGTAGTAATGATACCGGTTTCATCGATCTTGGATATGCCACATGTGATGGTGTTGACCTTGGGCGATGCCAACGCCTCCAAGTAGCCAGGTCCAGGAGACATGCGCTTGCAATAAGGCGAAAAGTCAGGTAAGAGATGATCATAAATCTCAGGCTTATCCTTGAGTCTCTGCATCATTGAATCTTGAGCAATTTGGCGAAGGCTAGTCTGTTCCTTAGATCCATGAAAGAGTACACCAAAGTTTTTGTTGATAGTGTATTCGATGGCTCGTCTGTACTCCAAGTACGCTTCGCGGTCTGTTTCCCACTTCTTGATTTCTTCGGGACTGTAGTTGAAGTTACCGCCTGCTTCATGGATTCGTTGACGAGTTTCTGTGTCGCCAAAGAGGCCAACGATCCAAGAGCGGCCGCGGATGTAGTGGTCCATGTGTTTTACTTCGGGGAGGATTGCGGGAACGATCTGGAGACCACTGCTTCCTGATCCGATAACGGCGACCGATTTGTCCTGTAACTTCAGTTAGTGATATCGCCCAAACCTCTGGGGTATGGGAACACCCACCTCAAGGTCAATCTGAGGATCCCAATTCGCACTATGGAGAAGGTTCCCCTTGAAAGACTGAATGCCCTCGATATCGGGCCACTTCCAATCATTAAGGACTCCCTCGCCAGTAACAAGAACATCGGCAGAATCCTGGTGCTCCACGCCTGTACTCAAGTCTTTGAGCTGAACATACCACATATTCGTGGCTTCATCCCATCGCGCGCCGATACACTTTTGTTCAAATCGCATGTGTTTCCTGACATCGTATTTCGTAGCGACATCTTTCCAATACTGAAGAATCTCGGGCGCTGAGGCGAAGAAGGAACTCCATCTGGGGGAAGACTCGTATGTTAGCTGGTAGGCGTGCGCTGGGACATCTTGAAGCCGATCAGAAAGATGACAGTCAGAATTGGAGAAGTCACTTACCACATGCGCAACCTGGATATCTGAGTAGGCAAGTATGTTAGCTTCCGCTATGCCATAAACATTGGAGCCCACTCACCTATTCTCATACCAAGTCCCGCCAAGGTCTGGATTCTTCTCATAAATCACCAAGTCGATGTTAGGTACCTGCTTGCGGAATTCCACAGCACCGCAGATACCTGAGATGCCGGCGCCGATGTATATGACCTTCAAAGGTCTGGCTTGATCCATACATCGTTGTGAGGCAGATGACCTTGTCTTTTCCTCTGGCGTAGTGGACAGTATTTCTGCAGTTTTGACATCTGGTATCTTGGAATCGTAAGACGGATTGCTATGCAATGTGTTGTTGGAAAGGAAGGTTGGGAGAGGGCTATTGAGACCCCCAGAGTGAGGCATGATGGACTATGTTATGGTTGGTGTGTATGACGAGAAGGTGTTCTGGAATTAGTTGGTATCATGCGAGGAGATCTGGGCTGGCTTATATAGGAAGCTCACTTATCAGATAGTGATACGCCGCCCACCCTACTAATCAGACTCTTGTCGTGCCAGTCAGCGCGTGGATGACTTCCAGAATCATGGTCTGTATAATTGATTTGATTATTCCATCCAAAGCGGCACTGATATTCCATCGTTATCTTGACATTAACATCCCGTTTATTGGTCATACCATGGTGATCTCGACAGCCGTTTGCCGTACCCCGCGTTTGTAGTTGCATTTTCGCTTTCCTGGTCTAGAACTAACATGAAAAGATACGGTTCATGATACCGGTAGTGAACGGTTGTGGTTGCCGATAGCTGGCGATTGGGTTCGTCTCCACATTTCGTCGGAATCACCAACCGTAGCTTGTTGCTTATCGTGGGGGAATGCTAGTCTGGTTTCACTCCATGGAGGTCGACACCTGGATCTCCACATGCGAGAATGGAATCGTGTATAGGACGTAAATAAAGGTGTGTCTCACTGTTATAAGTGGTACGGACTCACAACTTACCTTTCACACCTCGATACTCACAGCTCTACATCTATTGTGAAGCCACAACCCATACATCTCTATCTGGGTATCAGCATCTCTCATCATGTCCTCACTACCAGAGCCAATACTTTACCACATCAAACCAACAAAACTAGTTCCAAACTCCCCCAAACCCCTCCTCCTCTACAAAAAAGCTTTCGTCAAAGGCGGACAAGTCGACCGTACAGCCGCCTTTGATACCTTCAGATCAAACAACTGGGACGTCCAATGGCTTGTTCGCTACGGCCAACACCAACGCGCCCACTATCACTCCCAAACTCACGAAGCCATGATCGTCGTTCACGGCCCCGGCAAGATCCGATGGGGTGTCGCAGACTTATCCCAAAACTGGGAAGACCATACCTACGGTCAAGCCTACGAAGACGGCGGTATAGAAGTGGACGTTGAAGTTGGAGATCTCTTTGTCATTCCTGCTGGTGTTTCGCACAAATCTTATGATCCAGATGCCAAGTCCGCGAGTTTTGGATGTTTGACGGGTGATGCTAGGAAGATTGATAGTAATATTGAGGTAGCGGAGGTTCCTTTGGAGGGGTTTTGTATGATGGGGGCTTATCCGCAAGGGTTATCTTGGACTTGGAATGAGGGAGGGGATAGTAAGGGAGACTTTGAGGCTGTTTGGAATGTTGAGAATGCTGATGCTGATCCGTATACTGGGAAGGATGGGGGGATTAGCAAGTATTGGAAGCAGCAACCTGATGAGTTGAGGAGTTCACTTTAATGGTTTGTATCTATTTAAGGTTTTTGAAGGTCAGTCATCAAGTCGTACAGTTCAAATCAACACGATTAAATAACCACAGATATAATGGGTTGTATGGAGAAGCCAAAGAATTCGAAAATGTTGTCCCATCTTCTCTATGAGTCGCTCTTCTTACTACCATTTTATTTGGAGGCCTTAACATGAGATACTGATGAGTTTACTTCACATACTGGTTATCGATCAGCAACAAAAAACGAACCTTCCACGAAAGGGATTTGTCAAGAACAGCAAAAGGAAGGGTCTGGCCGGGGATTGAACCCGGGACCTCTCGCAAGCTATGCTGTAGGGTGTACCCTAAGCGAGAATCATACCACTAGACCACCAGACCGAGTTATCCGCACGTGATGCGTGTTTATTGTTGAGACTCCCAATTCAGATCTGATCTTATGTACTAAGCTCGATTGTACTGTCAAAGCAAATCGGCGTAGCTGTCTAAGTGTGAATTAGCCCCCAAGGCCCCTAACACCCAGGACACGGCAACTTCCATTTCGGAATGAGCTTATTCTTGGCCAATAGATCCTGGCTCATCTGGCCAAGCTTTCTAGACCTGGCTGTTAATCAGATGCGTTGTCCTTCATTACCACTTCCGGTCTAGACCACTTCGCCAAGGGTCATCAATCGTTATCGTTATCTTCCATCTTCACATGCACCCACGCGTTTCTACCCTTGACGCGCCCACCCAATTTTATCAGTTCCCTATCAGTCAGTGCTGCTCTTCAATTGGCCACGCCAATAAAGCATTATGGAGGCCGACATACCGTTTGACGAATTAATCGTGGATCGTATGGAAGTTTTTGACGATGGCGCGAAAGCTCTATTCACCTTCAAACTCAATGGCAAAAGGATCTTTGTCTCAATATTCGCAAAACCTTATGGGGGAGATGACGTGGAAGAGGAAGAGACTGTTGAAGATCGGTTGATCGAACTTCTGACTGGTGCATCAGACTTTGAGCTGGATCTCAGCCTGGAGGAAGACCAAATATTTTACGAGAAGTCTATTGATGAGATTGCCCAGATCGTGATGGATATTGACAGAATACCGTCCTCACAAATTGCACCACCGCTTGTACGATCGAGAAAGCAAACGCAATACTCGGAAAACCAGTACGAATCCCGCTACTAAAAGGATACGTTATGCATCCAGAGACAAAAGCAATTCTTGGGTTCGTGCAGACTCGGATTCCACCAAGCCAGTACGGGAATACCATTGATGATGCTGCAAAGCACATGCCCACTATATCAGTTGACGTTCGACGACGATGGCTGCGGCAAGTTACAGAGACAGTCAACGCGCTACACAGCCTCAGTATTACCTGGGGCGATGCTAAGCCAGGGAACATATGCATTGATGCGGATAATAATGCATGGCTTATCGACTTTGCAGGAGGATGGACGCATGGATGATCGGATAAGAACATCGCTGGTACTGTAGTCGGCGATAAGCATGCGTTGATCAAGATTAAGGCCTTTTTGATGTTTAAGTGTCCTGAGCTGACGCAAGAGCAGATCAGGCCGCTTTTCTATGGGGTGTATATGAGTTCTTCTGAGTAGATTTCCAGAATCGGACACGAGCTTACTCAGTTCTGCATGTACAATAACGATTATGGCAGAGAATGTTGGCAGGTTCAATAGCGGGCGTTGTTTTGGGAGAATTGAGTTTAGTAAACGTCATCGTCATTAAACTTTAAGTGGTTCTGGCAAAGGCGGCATCAATGCTCTCTGCCGATCTCCGAATATGTGTCTTGTAACTTACATTCATCTGTAACTTACAATCTTATTTACATTTACAAAGGAGGCCTCGGCCGGTGTGAGATTATCATGAATTACGTAATGCCCGTGAAACCACTAAGACGAACTGCAGTCTCAATTGGTTTGAGTTCTGATCTTGGCGAAATCGAGAACTCTGCTCGAGGTCCACAGACACTACGACACAACCAATCATCTCAACATGGTGTTTATCGGTTCCCGCGGATTGGACGAAGAGCATAGCCCCCTAACTAGGGAATCGCCGTCAATGAGACCCACTTGGTTGATCGTCAGCATTGTTCTAGGCCTGAATAATTAGACTAATGAATTGCCTAATGCCTCGAATTTCCCAAAGTTCGTTTTTGATTCTTTTTCACTCTTTCAACTGTGCTGTGGCTTGCAGCCAGTTTTCAACATGGAGTCATCATTATTGTTTCTGCTTTGCTCGTTCTTTGTTTCACATGTCTTATCTGAAGCCATCAGTCATAATTCCGATGTGGTTATTTATGGAAACACAGTCGCTGCTATAGCTGCTGCTATTCAAACAGTTCGCATGAACAAAACTGCAGCAATAATATTTCCTGGAAAACGACTTGGTGGATTAACAGTTTCTGGTTTGGGATGGACAGACTCAAAAGATGGAAACACAATTGGTGGTATCGCGAGAGAATTCTATGAGAAGGTCTACCAGTACTACGACAACGACGATGCTTGGAAATACGAATCAAGAGATGATTACATCGACAAGAAAATTCGAGCTCAACCGGGTATGGCCATCGGAGATAACGTCCAGTGGACTTTTGAACCCCATGTCGCCGAGAAGATCTTTGAGAAATGGATCAAGGATGAAAAAATTCCCGTCTTTCGAAATGAGGCCATCGTCCGTTCAGAAGGTGGCGTGGACATGGACGGAACGCAGATCAAATCTTTCCAAACAGAGTCCGGATCAACATTTTCGGGAAAGATGTTTATCGATGCCGGATATGAAGGCGATCTCATGGACACAGCTGGAATCTCCCATCGTGTAGGACGCGAAGATAAGCAGGAGTTCAACGAGTCCGCAGCTGGCTTTCACCTGGACCAGGCGAATCGTCTTTCACAAATCAATCCTTTCAACGACGAAGATGATTCTGATAGTGGTTTTATTCCCGGCGTTGGACGGGAACTTACCAACTACGGTGCTTACCATGCAAATGGGAAAGAAGATCATCGTCTTCAAGCCTTCAACTATCGATTGTCCCTGACGCAAGAGGAGGGCAACAAGAAGGAATTCTTCAAACCGAAGGACTATAACGAGTCTGACTACGAAATCCTTTTTCGCTACATCAAAGCAGGTCACGAAGGACCCTTCTTTACGACACAGCTCATGCCGAACTTAAAAACCGATACCAACGCAGCTGGTCTTGTCAGCACAGATCTCATCGGCGGAAGTAACAACGAAACATCCAATTATGCAGAATACTCCTACAAAGACCGAGAAGCCACTGCGCATAGACATAAAGTCTGGGCGCAAGGACTGCTATGGACACTAGCGAACCACGAAGATGTCCCAGAACACATCCGCGAAAAAGTCGGGCTGTGGGGTTATGCGAAGGATGAGTGGGTGAGCAATGATAACTGGCCTTACGAGATCTACATCCGCGAAGCACGACGTATGAATGGCGTCTACATGATGAAACAAGAAGATATACAAGATCCGAAAGAGTATAACGATACTATCGTCGCGGTGGGATACTATACTCTCGACGTACACCAAGTTGAACGCGTCATTATCGACGATCGGATCTACGACGAAGGTCTTATACATGTTCCCAATCCTGGACCGTTCAGCATGCCATACGGCTCAATTATTCCGTCAAAGAAAGATGCTACGAATTTCCTCAACCCTGTCACGGTAAGCGCGTCGCATATTGCGCTTTCGGCGATACGGATGGAGCCAGTCTATATGATCTTGGGACAAAGTGCGGCGACAGCTGCTGTTTTGGCGATTGAGGACGGTGTAAGTGTGCAGGACGTCGATAGGAAGAAGTTGAAGGAGAGATTAGAGGGTGATACGCAGGTTGTTGAGTCTTTGGGTGTAGAAACAAGACCAGGCGGGAAGTTGGCGATGTTTATGATAATGTTTTGTTTATATCACTTGTTTTAGAGTAGACGATACCAATAGATTTGCTTCATGTTTTGCGAAGTTAGATCCTGGCCTCTAGCATACCCAACCGCCATCGACATTATACACTGCGCCAGTTACAAAAGATGCTTCATCACTGAGTAGGAATGCGATGACGCGAGCTACTTCGATTGGTTCGGCTCTTCTTTTTTGGGCAGTACCCGCAAGACTGCGTTTGACATGTTCCGGGTCATCATGCTGGTTCATGGCAGTACTCACAGAGCCTAAGATGGTCAGCAAAGTCCAATGAGTTGAGAGGGTGAACATACCTGGTGAGACGCAGTTAACCCGAATGTGTCCGTTCTCTTTGGCGGCTGTCCTGGAGAGTCCGATTACAGCTGCTTTGCTTGCGCAATAAGCGACGTGGCCAGGTGCTCCAAACTGCCCAAAGACACTGGCGGCGGATACCTAAAGCCCATTTAGCAGAATTCCCAAAAGTCAACAGGTTCACTTACGATACTTGCGCCCTCCTTCATAGCCCTCAACTCCGCCCTCAAGCAATTAAACACACCCCTCGTATTAACCGCAAACATTCTATCCCAGACCTCATCGGTATACTCTGTCAGAGGCGTCGGTTCAGCGATGATACCAGCCATATTGACTGCACCGTCCAGCTTGCCGAATGTATCAAGGGTCTTTTGGATCCATGAGTTTACGGACTCGCTTTTGCTGACGTCTACTACATGGTAGATATGTTTGTCCCCGGAAAGTGATGATGTGGCTGTTTTGAGGGCTTCTTCGTTGATGTCTGAGAGGGAGATGATGGCGCCTCTTGAGGCCAGGAGTTGGGCTGTTGCGAGGCCCATGCCGGATCCTGCGCCGGTGATCGCAATCTGGACAGTTAACAGCGGAAGTGTCGAAGTAAGAGAGACAACGTACCACTTTGCCTTCGAAAGATGCCATGATTATTTGAGGTGGGGTGGCCCTGGAGGTAGAAATCCTGGAGTGAATTGTGTAGCTGCCCTCAGTTTATATCTCGATGCAGGGCCATTGGTTGGTGGTAACAAGAGTTCCCCGCATCTTGGTGGTGGCTGCAGTAAATTAGGAAGAGTAAGTGATGTCAGGATAAGAGTTGCCATTCTGGGACGACTGCGTATTGCCCGGTGACGACCTTTCAGTGGCCAAAGAGGGAAGCCACGGCTTCAGCGGTTTGATCGAATGAAATGACGAATGACCTTTCCATTATCACTTCACGATGGAAAAAAGTAAGGAAGTCGCGAGGTTGTGTTAATTGGCACCATGAATGACACTGGTTAACTACAGCAGGACTACACTGTTGACTCCGTCCCTGTCATTCCAGACCTGTTCAATCCTCTCTTTCGTCTCTCTAAATATCCTCAACCCGCTCCTCTTGCCCGCCTCCTCGAACCACCCGACAAACGAAGACCTAATCTCCAAATCATCCGTTTCACAAGCCGCCACAAAAGCAGGCCATATCAATCTCAAAGATCCATACCCCATTCCTGCATCTGAAGCGTCAAACTCGAGAAGCCGATCGCGTACCCCAAGGACATGCTTCTCAAGCATAGCCGGATCTAGGTCATAGATCCTGCGGTAAAAGTAGACTGATAGCGCATGTTGCATTGTGTCGGCTAGACTGTTAAGCAGATTGACTGATTGTTGTTGTTCTGGGTCGGTGGGTGTTTCTGCCATCCATATTGATTGGCGCAATACATGAAGCTGTTTGATCCACCGTTCGACCGCCTTCGCACGAGCCATGAACTCCTTCAGAGATACGGCTTCCTCCTGGCTTTGAACCTTCTCTCGAGCGAGTCGGATGACCAGGGAAAGCATAAAGAGATGGAGCTCCGGTACCCCGAAGATTTCAGGGTAAAGCGTAGCAGACCAAATACCAGGATGCTGGAGGTGAAGATCATTCTCGCCCTCTACTTGACCTTTGACCTTCAACATCTCTTGGTCCAAGTCTCTCCATGTGGTGAGACGGAATGACAGGTTGTCCAAACTATAAGGTCTAGCGTCGCTCGCTTCAATCGCCTCGCGTACGCGATTACGATGGTCGAGATTGAGCCGACTCTCAGTAAACGTACTTTCATGCGAGAGTCGCTCAAAGGCATAGCAGTGGTGAAGTAATCGGACTTTGCGAGACTTGCGACGGTTCAGACCCCTCAAACGGATAAACTTCTCAGTCTCCAAGAAGTAATATTCGGCTTCATCTCGATTGCCAGATAGGACTTCGATTTGGACCATGGTGAGAAGTGCCATGAGGATGGACTTGTACTTGGCTCGCTTGGGTATATCATATGCTGTTCTCAGCATGGCGCGTATGTGGAGTTGAGCCTGTTGATAGTATGTCTTGCCCTGTTGTAGCCATTTGTTGGAGTCATAGATTCCCCCGAGGCTGAAAGCGCTGATGGATAATGTGCCGTAAAATGCGCATAGACTGGCGTGGTCCATCTCTTCTCCTAGAGTCAGAGCCGCTAGGCAACTCTTGACGTGCGGCAAAAAGAGGATGTGCCATGGTGTTTTGCTGTGACGATATGGGGTCAAGCCGCGAAGAACTGTTGTCGCATAGTGTTTGACCAATAAGACAGCATCCTGGGGAACATTACTGCCAACCACGGGACCTGTGATTAAAGAGGGCTGAGATACTGGTAATGCATGTGGTTCCATCTGCATGACTGAGGATGATGGAACTGGCGATGACGGTTTTGGTGTAGCTGCAAATCTGTCAGGCCAAGGGCCAACAGCCGTAGAGTCCCACCAATCTGGGAGATCAAATTGTCCAGGGCTTAACCAATCGCCCACAGGTAGGTTATCGAGAACCGTTATCCAATCCTGAGGCTGTCGGACCAGCTGTTGAGAGGCAATTGTCGAGTTTTCAACAGGCGGAGGAACGAGCTCAATTTCGTCGTCCAAATCCGGAATAATAAAGTCCTTGTGATCTTCTACTGGGAATTGTGAAGTATCTACAACATCTTCTGGGAGTGTATCAAGCCTAGAAACACATTCTTGGTCCTGGCTGCCTGTAATCCTGAAAGCTCCAAAAGGACCCCTCGAGATCTGTATGTCAGATGGCGTCCTCTCGCACTCGTCTTCAATCTTGGACAGATGCCAACCTGCTAAGCTTGGTGGAACGTCGCGGGCAATCCGTTCACTCATACATCGACGCTCTTTCTCCGTAAGCAAAGGCCGCCGAAACCGTGTCGTTGCCGTTGATGGATCATCAAGGTCGAAGATGAGATCTTTGCTATATCCCCCACATTCAACACCGGCGATACTGCACATTGAGCATCCAGGGCGAGCTTCATCACATTTCACACGACGACTACGACACTAGGCGTTGTGAGCTCATGCGGGTGGATCATGATGGAGGATGAACGTACAGTGACGCAACCTCCGAACGATCGGCTTCGTCGCCCCGGTAGGCGCTTGCTTCGAGGGTCATGTTTTCGCTTTGAGGAAGACATATCATAAGGAATTGTTTCCTTGATGAGACTTGCTTTAAGATAAACTGGGCTTCATTTTGGGGACTGAGATGCAGTTGTCGCAGACAGGGTTGTTGTGGAGGAGAGATAGCGATGTCAGGCTAACTGGAAGTGGACGTCCCCGCCTTTCGGTTATCGGCGACCTGGGGAAACTTTCCTATCTTGGAAGAGGATGGCTGCTACGATTGAGGTGACGCACTCTCGAAATAAGTCATGTACCTAGATGGATCTTCAATCGTTCTGCGATCTTGTGATATTGACAAATACCGACATAGCGGCGAACAGGTGCGACTCTTCTAAGTCCCGACTACCCGCGTGGTGACCTAAGACGTCCCTTGAACCAAGTTTCCAGTACCCAATCACTGCTAATATCTTTGGCATCAAGCGAAGACGAGGTGATGTCCTGGCTCAAGACAACGAAATTGGCGTCTTTCCCATCCTCAAGTGTCCCAATCTCGCTGTCGAGAAGTATCTGACGGGCCGGATTCACGGTTATACCTGCCAATGCTTGTTCCACCGTAACCTTTTGATCACCCCCAAGTACTCTCTCCGGATTCGTATCGGGTGACTTTTCATACATGAGTCTAGTTGCAGCAGTTCGAACATACGACAATCCATCCGCCTGCGACACAGGTGAGTCACTGTGCAACGAGTAAACGAGTCCATGCTTCACGTCATCATGGAGCGGATCAATGCGACCTGCTCGTTCAGAACCGAGAATGTACTTGTCAAAGGTGTTGCCCCAGTACTTGACATGTCCGATGGTATGACTGGCGTAGAGACCGAGCTTGGAAGCACGTTCGATTTGCTTCGATTGAGTGACTGTGAAATGCTCCAGTCGATGTCTGACCTTAGATCCAGGAAGTTCAATCTTGAGCCTTTCAAAAGCATCGAGCACAACTTCAGAGGCGCAATCGCCATTGACATGTACCATCAATTGGTAACCCCTCTTTGCCCACGTCATCATCTCTTCGAAAATGTCGAATTGCGTAAAAGGTGTGATATGGCACGTCTTGCGGACTTTCCAACGCGCCCATCCCCAGGGCGCTCCCCAGAAGTATTCCGGTAGCAACTCATTCTTGTACTGTTCCTCAAGAGCACCCGTGAAGCCTTGAGTCGAGCCATCCATCCAGAGCTTGATGGTCTTTATTTTCAAGGGTGTTGCACCATCCGGCGGCATGTCCTTCTTTCCAACAGTCTTCTCAGCTTCTCCAGGTGTCATGTTTGCGGCTGCTCCGACAATGCGGAGTGGTGCACATATCGCCAATGCGCTCAAGATGTAAGCATCGAGTTGGGGGATAGAGAGGCCGACACCGGCGTCGAAGACTGTGGTGAAACCCTTGGCACTCCATTGATTCAAGACATTGAACAGACCTTTGAAAATGTCTAGCGACTTTATGAGCTGACTTGGTAGTGCTTTGGTAATGATGGGTTGGAACGCAGCTGGCTCGATAAGGACTCCCGAAGCAGGTTCATCCTGTTTGGCTTCATGTAAGGCGAGAGAATTGGCGTAGGCGATATGGCCAGAGGCGTTAATGATGAGGATAGGGTTTTCAGTCAGGCCTTCCTGTTCGAACAGAGCCGGTGTCAAATCTCTGAACGATCCTTTATATGGTTCCAATCGAGATGGATCATAGCCATACCCCAGGAGCCACGCACCCTTTTTGAGCTTCCCGACCTCTTTCTTGAGGAAGTCAATTGTACCTTCAAAGGTGCCGCCAATCTTTGGATTGAGAGGATCACAGTTCAAGAGGAACTTATCCAACATTGCCGAGGTCATAATATGAAGGTGAGGCTCCACAAAGCCAGGCACGATGCAATTGCCTCCGATGTCTGTTGGGTCCGTGACGGAAGATGCTGCAGCCTTGGCGTCCTTGAGACTACCAGCTTTCAAAATCTTGCCGTTCTCAATGGCCATTGCTTCAACAGCTGAGAATTTGCCATCTTTCATGGTGACAATTGGAGTAGGGTTTTTGCTGCTGTAAAAGATGCGGGTCTCGGGAGCAGCACTGACATTCTTGGAGAAGACATCCCTGGCTCGATTCTCGATATCTTTGACAAGAGCATCTTGTTCGACACCTTGCACGATATGAGTAGCGATAGCGTGGAGACCTTCGAGGCACCCTGGCATTTTGAGGGCTGGTATAGTCCGTTAAGATTTCAGTGCAGATACAGACTCTTGCTACTCGACACGACAGTACCGTGTTCTCTTATAGTGCCCATACCTCTTGACATGGGAACGGTAACCCCTCTTCTTCCATCCTGAGTTACCAAGTTAAATTAGCGATTTCGACCGCTCTCAATGTTTGAGGCCTTCCCACCTTGACCCCTGTAAATGCACGCCGTCAGTGGCGAAAATGCTCTTCTTGGAAGTTTGTCTCAGCCTTCAATGCACAATATTCTGTTTTGGATGGGGCCACAGGCGAAGAATCTTCACCGCGTCTTTGCTTTTTGTCGGCTTCTTAGCCCATTGTCTTCCTTGTGAAACTCTCAAGTGTCTTGTCGTGGCGCTCGGGACGTTCCACCTTGAGCCGTTATGTGAACCTATTCCGCCAATCGAAGATCTGCCGGGGATAAAGTAACGTCAGTGTGAACACGAAATATCCTTACACCTAGTACTGATGTCGTGCCTCTCTACTCACAGGGTGATCGTTCATCGATCCGCCGGAGTCTTGCATTGGGAATGTCGTCACGCTATTCGGGCACGGCTAGTATGTCTTCCGATTGAACCCTATCAATATTTATTGCAAACTCCAATTATAACATATCACTGGGGAAAATGAGAACTTGGAAGAAATATGAAGTTAGAATTGCTGATATGGTCGATCTCGTTTCGCATACATGAAGTCGTAGTCTAATCTAATCAAAGAAACATCTCAATCGGTTCATACCACTCCGCATCCTCCATGTCGTGCATTCAAACCTACTAGCATCTTGAATCAAAATCATATAGAACCTTTTTGCCAACTATTTCGAGAAATACGAGCCTAAAAGACCATGAAAGGTCCCCTGGATCATTTCGTTCAAGGCCACTTACCCTTGTTAGGCTCTGCCCCAAGCAGCGAGCCAGGGATCCATGAATCCAAGAACAGGGACAATTCCAAAGATCATCACCATAGCGGTGATGAAACCGGTGTAAAGGTTTTTAAGGGTTAACATGATTGATTGCTGTGGGGCGTGAGCGATTTACAGTGAGTAAGATGATGATGGCTGATGTGGTCTCTGATATGAGATGTTGATAGGATGAGAAAATGCGATCCCCATTTCCAAGACGCGGAAGACTGGAGAATAAATAATATGTGTGAACATTTCTCATATTGGAGATAGCATATGTTCTAAGTTCGAAGGCACGCTGTCCGCACAGAAAGTGAGACGAGAGCATTGACAACAGCACAAAACTTTTTACATACAGCTCGATGTGTTCGAAGAAATCTTCTTGAATAAACGTTCATTTCATATAATCTCTGTTACTTGTTACCGCAGACTTCAGTTTGTGTTCATATCCATCGAGCCGCAAGAGACAGCGATGTTCCCCTCCTTCGGGTCATCTAGGAGGACTGGAAAAGCCTTCCTAATTGGTACAACCGTTGGTTAAGTGTTCAAGATTGTCCAGAAAAGATGTTGTTCTACAATCTGATTTTACCTAGGCTTCGCGGTCGAGCCGGAGGAATACATCACAGATCCGCTGTACGCACCATTTACAGCGAAGGAATGGGGTCGGAAAGAGGAGCCGTAGTCTACAGCGGCGACGCCCTTTGCTGGCCTCGTGTGTCGTGACAAGGTTCTCCCCGCACCGTTGCAACTGTTATCACCCATTGGAAGACGGTGATTGGACAAACTGATTGCGCTACAACTCAGCTGTACAGCCACCAACAAAAGAGGAAGGTTTTATCTGGAGGCGAAAGACAGTCAATTCATCGGCTGCATTCTGGTTCCACGCTGTCCCGATTGGCAATTTGTACCTAGGGAGACTTGCCAGTTGCCTACGATCAATAATAGTCAGATTGCAGAAGTCAATGGCATGTGATATAAAGTCCAGGCTTCAAGAATCACCAGAGGAAACTTGACCACAAATTTACATCTCAGAATTCTACACTTACCACTGCAACAATGGGCTCTCTGCCAAGCGCAAACAACAAGTTTGACGTCCTCATCCTAGGCGCAGGCCTCTCCGGCCTATGCACTCTCTACCATCTCAAACAACGCTTTCCAGACTGGCGCATCAAAGTCCTTGACGCCGCCCCAGACGTAGGCGGCACATGGTACTGGAACTCATACCCAGGATGTCGCTTTGACTCGGAGTCACTTTCATACTGCTTCTCTTTCGACAAAGAGCTCCTTGACGAGTGGCATTGGAAAGAGGCCTTTTCTCCTCAGCCTGAGACGCACAAGTATATCACGTACTTTGCGGAGAAGCATAATCTCTACAAGGATATTCAGTTGAATACTATCGTTACCAAGGCGACTTGGAATGAGGAGGGACATACTTGGACTTTTGTTGATGAGACTGGGAAGAAGTATGTTTCCACCTTTTTTGTCAGTGGTTTGGGCTTTTTGTCTGCGCCGACCTTGCCTGCTATTGAGAGCATCGAGGACTTCAAGGGAACACTGTTCCACACCTCACGCTGGCCGAAGGATCTTGACATCAGTCGTGACTTTGCTGGCAAGAATGTTGGCGTCATCGGAACAGGAGCAACTGGTATCCAGACTATCACGTCTCTGTCTAAAGAACCCAGCATCAAGTCCGTCAGCGTCTTTCAACGCACAGCCAACTGGTCTGCACCACTCCGCAATTCCGAAATTACACTCGAGGATATGGCCGAGCATAAGAAAAACTACGACAAGGTCTTTCAAATCTGTTCTGAAAGCACATCGGGCTTCATGCACAAAGCCGACCCACGAAAGTCGCTCGAAGTTACTGGGGAAGAGCGACTCGAGCTGTGGGAGAAATTGTATAATGAACCTGGTTTCGGAAAATGGCTGGGTGTGTTCTCGGACACATACACCGACCGCTATGCGAACAGTCTGTACTCGAACTTTATGGCGGATAAGATCAGGCAACGTGTCAACGATCCTGCCGTTGCTGAGAGTCTTATTCCCAAGAACCATGGTTTTGGAACGCGAAGAGTGCCGCTTGAGAGTGGCTACTTTGAGGCGTACAACAAGCCAAACGTTCACCTGGTTGATCTGCAGAAGACACCTATTGATCGTGTTACCCCATCTGGAATCTTGACCTCTGATGGAAACGAACACAAACTTGACGTTCTGATCTGCGCTACTGGTTTCAACGCCATCACTGGCGCTTTCAGTGCCATTGATTGGCATGGCAAAAATGACCGACCATTGATCGCAACCAGCGACAGTCCCAAAGCCGACAGCGCAATCTGGCTTGACCATCGACCACGAACATTCCTCGGCCTCACGGTCCCTTCCATGCCGAACATGTTCATGGTTCTCGGTCCTCACCAACCGTTTGGCAACGCTACTCGCAACATTGAGCACGCAGTCCAAGCTATCACGGATTTGCTACAGCACTGCAAGGATAATGGGTACACTTCCGTTGAGCCTACTGAGGAAGCTGTTGAGCAGTGGACTGAGCATGTAGTGAAGTGCAGTGAGAGTCAGACTTTAATGAATGAGATTGACAGTTGGATGACGGGTGTGAACAAGAATGTTAAGGGCAAGAGTGTTAGAAGTGTTGCGCGGTACAGCGGTAGTACGATTGAGTACCGTCGACGATGCAATGAGGTTAAGAAGATGGGGTATCAGGGACTTGTGTTTTCTTAAATGCCGTTTGTTTAGTTCTTTTGATCAATAGAAGGTCGATTCACACATCCATTCTTGACCAAATTTAACTGTAAGAACTGCCACTGTCTGCCATCCACTCACAGCCTCATGGCCCTGTAAAAGCCACTATCAATAAAATGTTTAACAACAATCGCAAGCTCGAGACAGTGCCAGTTCTATTCAATGTTGTAAATTGTCCTTCATGCCATTGATGGGCCGCCAAACACGGACGTGGCTGTAGGGTAGCCTCCAAGGCTTCGGCAGTTATATGGCCAAGACCTCCTCTTTACCGTATGGCCCATGAATGCTTGCCACGTTGCTGTTCTTTGCTACACATCGCTCCATCACTCACTCACATTTCCACGTAGCGAGGTCATACACTCAAACTGCTATTATGCCAACCCCGCATTTTAAAGAGGAAAGTTATATCTGGTGCGTGTTTTTGGTGGGTCCCAGACAGATAAGGAGCCGGCAATGACAAAATGGGCAAGTTTCGTCAAGCTAGCTCCGGATATCGGGCATCCAATAGTGAGACGTCCAGAGACGTGATACAACATGGAGGGAGTTGATATCAGAGAGTATAAGACCAGTCATTCTAATAGCTACTCAGTCTAACAATGCCATCAGCATTTTTCGCATTTTCTATTGAACAACTGCACCCATACTACTACCATTATCTGACTGTACGATGGACGTTCCCGGCTTCGCTTTAATTACAGGAGGCGCATCAGGAATTGGCCGCGCATGCGCCAAAGCCTTTGCAAGAGAGAGTTCCGCTGGCATCGCCCTCATAGACCTCAGTCTCGAAGCTCTGCAAGTCGTCAAGACAGAGATTGAACAACAAAGCCTTTCACCCAATAAGGATTTTCGAATTGAGCTCTACCCTGCAGACGTCACAGATGAGAACCGCATCAATGAAATCGTCGACGATATGGTCCGGAAGTTTGGCCGTATTGACTACGTCGTCAACGCAGCTGGAGTTGCGATAAAGCACAAAGGCGGAGCAGCATTTGCTGAAACTGACGACTGGAACCGCGTTCTCAACATCAACCTCAATGGCGCATTCTTCGTCCTGAGAGCTGCTGCCCAAGTCATGTTAAAGCAAGAGCGCATAAAATCCTCCATCAACGGAAGGGATCTTCAGCGCGGATCCATCATCAACTTCTCCTCCATCCAAGGCCTCGTTGGTATTCCACTATCCACATCATACACTGCCGCAAAACACGCCATCATTGGGCTTACACGCTCGGCTTCGGAGGATTATGCAAAGGATGGATTGCGCATCAATGCTATCTGTCCAGGGTACACGGAAACACCTATGACGACGAAGAATCCCGACGTTCTGAAGGCGATGCAGGAGAGAATTTCTACGGCAGTTCCTATGCAGAGAATGGGTCAGCCTGAGGAAATTGCTGATGGTGTTTTGTATCTAGCTGGCGGACGGAGCTCGTTTGTTACTGGGTCTGCGCTGTCTGTTGACGGTGGATATACTCAGAGATGAGAGGGTTGGATAGAGCATCTTTAGAGCATGCTATTTCCGTTGTTAGTGTTATCATAGGTCTTTCAACCATATTAGCACTCGTTGATGAGCAGAATTCTTTGGCAACGAATTGTCAAATTCGGGTTCCCAGCTGGTCTGCTGAACATAGACTCAATTAAATCTGTGCAACTCACAATTAGTCAGCGGGTTTAGCTCAGTTGGGAGAGCGTCAGACTGAAGTCAAACTTCATTCTTCACCAAGTGATATCTGAAGGTCGTGTGTTCGATCCACACAAACCGCAGTAATTTCTTTTTTGCTTCTTCGGCTCTAGTGTTTGGGGCTGTGTAGCTCCTGTTACATCGCCTGTTCCAGGGTCGTCTCATCCACCTCCTGCATGTCAGCCTTAGGCTGACTACGATCGGTCTTAGATCCCCTAGCCTACTCCATGGCTCTTGGCTACTTTCGAACTCCATTCTTTTCTCTATCTTATACCATAGACCCTTTTTGTGTAGCCTTTCACCATGTCTGAAATTGTTGCCCGACAGCCAAGCAGTGGGCCATATGCCTCAATCTACCAACAGCTCGACACCACACGCCATGAGATTCGCCTGCTCACTCTACATCCTACCACTGACGAAAAAGACCAGATTTGTTGCTCGCTTTCCCACGCAGAGCTGAAGCCCGAAAACGATTCAGCAGCTCCTGTCTACGAAGCCCTCTCTTATGTATGGGGCGATCCAGTCTTTTCAGAACCGATCCTCCTGAATGACCAAGAGTTCTTCATCACACCTAGCCTCAAGTACGTACTTTCATGTCTAAGATACAAGACCAAACCTCGTGTTTTGTGGGTAGATGCAGTATGCATAAACCAGTCAGACATCGAGGAACGGAATCAACAAGTTGCGCTGATGCGCGAGATTTACTCTCGGTGCCAGAGAGATATAGCTTGGATAGATCCCTTTATCGGAAGGAACTTTACAAGCACTCATCTTGCCGATGAAAGGGTCCGTCGAGAAGTAGAGGACGCGGTCAAGCAAGGAATGGAGCTTATACAAGACATCACTACCAAGAATCCCGAAACGTTGAAAGATATGCAAGACAAAGAATTAACCGAGGGCTACATTCTCAATTACGGCAAGAAAGCCCTACTTCGTGCTGTGTTCGCTTCACCAACGATCTGGGAGCGTCTCTGGATTATGCAAGAGCTCTCGTTAGCTCCGCGACTGACTCTAGTATGCAAGGACGCGGAGCTTGACTGGGATTGTTTATCTGCGTTACTCAAAGACGAGCCTTACTTTGATGCGTTTCATATGCAGAGGGGTCATTCCATGGACTATGATCCAGCTTTGGGCGGGATCTTTGTGGAGGTCAAGCTCATCGAGGACCAGCGCAAATTATTTCGACGATCTGGATTGGCTCAGTCACGGTTGATAGATGTGTTGACCCGGTTCCGAGAGATGGAGTCCACAAATCCGAGAGATAAGATATATGGTCTTCTTGGCTTGGTTACTGAGGACCATGGTATCGAAATCGATTACACAAAGTCAATCGGCGAGCTCTACCAAGAAACTACTATGACATTGATCAACCTGGCCGGCAATCTCGACATTTTATGTCAGAATCCGTTCGAGGGTGATACTAGGCGTAAGACGCTTCAAAAATCGCAGCAGAACAGCATGCCGTCTTGGGTAGCAGAGTTTGACGCTAGACACCAAGATTGCGTCGCGCCCATCTTCGCTCATCGCGACATCTTTAATGCAGGGCTTAAGCATTGTGAGACACCTTGCCGACTTACAAATGGAAAGGGTATCCTGGCTCTAAAAGGTACAATCCTGGGAAACATTGGAGCTATTCTCCAAGATCCATCGCAAGAGTATCTCGCTCAAGGCATCATGGGCCTCTACTTTGATCAAGAGATAGCTTTGAACCCCTCAGACCACATCTACGCTCCGAACCTCAACGGGAAAACTGTGTCTAGCGGAGAGACCTGCATACGTGCTTTTTGGAGGACGCTGGTGAAAGACTGCACGGTTCCACCTCGAATGCGACGACTACGAGAGAACGAAATTGAGATTCTTGATATTGCCAACCAGGAGAGATTGAGAGAAAAGGAGATTAACATCTACAGCTTCCAGATCGCCAGCGACAGGTATAATTCGCGCTCGGTGTATTCTTACCATCTTGGCGAGGGATTCGACTATAGTGACCTAGACGATGGATCGCATAAGACTGAATGGCGCAATGATACTATTATGAGGGAATTCATGTTTGTGATGACGGAGAATGGATTGTTTGTGTTGGCGAGACGGCATGTGAAGGAGGGTGATGTTGTGGTTGTTCTGGACGGTGGGAAAGTGCCTATGATCTTGCGAAAGGCTGAGGATGTGACCTCCCAAGAAGGATCCGGGGATTTTTACAGGGTTGTTTGCGCGACGTATGTGCATGGGTTCATGGATGGAGAAGCTGAGATTGGGGTTGAGGAGGGATGGCTGAAGAAACAGGACATTATGCTAGTATGAAGAACTCGACAGAGTAGAAGCTATTTGAAGCCCGACATGATTTGATTTACATTTCTCTTTTGGATATAAGAAAAATTGGTCCATAGCATGGGCTTGTTGTTGTAGTATTAATGACTTGTAAGGCTGACAGCGATCATCTTCACCCCACATTGTGTTGTTCTCACTGCCACCCTGATGTCATTTTATCAGGCGCAGGCGCAGCAAAACTCGCCTTACGGTAAGCACCGCGACAGCACGCCAAAACTTGATCCATTGATCCTTTACAGCTTTGACCACTCACATCAGTCTGACTTTAAGGTTGACTGCCTAGGACCCTGTAGCATGATATCATTTGGTGATCTTTCTATTTTGAATGCGATCGGATTCGACACGGGGAAATTCTATATAACCTTGGCTCTCCTGCGCTTGATTTTGGACTTGCAGTTCGTTATCTTAATGGTCCCAAAAACCTCTCAAGAACTTTTCTAAATCAAGCGCGTAATATGACCTCGACATATCAAGCCCCTCCAAATGGCGTCCTGCCACCTATGCCGTCTCAAGGCTACGCCATGCCCAACAAAGACCATCCTGAGGATCAGTCCATGTATCAGCCTCCCCAAAATGACACCACAACTACCTACCCGAGCCCCACGGGCGGCCCTGTTCGCTACAAAATCACCAGAAGATCATTCCGCAATCGTTACGAGTGCAGACCTGAGCACGACTTTGACAGACCAGCAACATACACCCTGAAAATCTCTGAAAATCGCAAAAGCAAGCCTGACCTATCTTTCGCCGAAAAAGGAATGCCTATGGGCGAATGCTACTTCCCAAACGCCAGAAAAGGTTCAAAGTCCATCAGAATTGGACTCGGTAACCCTTCCAACATGCAGTGGACGGAGCTTATCCCCCAGGGCAAGGATGACCATGGTTGGGAATTCACGTTCAACGTTCCTAGCACGGGACAGCCTGTTCCTTTAACTTGGATGAAGGATAACAATGTCGCGGTGGATGGAATGCATGCTTCGAGTCTGAGTAACAATAACCTCAAGCTCGTGGACCCGAATGGTCAACTCATGGCTGTGTTTACGAGCCAAACCTTCAGTCTGAGCTCTAGCGCGTGTGGCACAGTGCAGATCAACATGGACATGGGTCCCGCTTTTGAGCATGCTGTTGTCATGTCACTTTTGTGTATTTATGAGTATCGAAAGAGGGTGGTGAGTCACAGTTCGAGTTCGAATGGTATGAGCACTATGGCCGCTGTTGCTGCTGCCGGTGGTGCCGGTGCCAGTGGCGGTGGTGGAGGAGGTGGAGGCGGTTGTTAATCGGCAATATCCATGTCACTCGTTAGAATACCTTCATGGACAGCTACTTTCAGTTAGAATATACTCCAGAATGTCTTTATATACACAATTCCAACGTTGGATAAATTCCAGTTAGATCGAATATTTAAGGAATCGCTCCAGCTCCGGAGTCCAGTTTCTAACCGGATCATTCTGCGCCAAACCAACTCCATGCTTTCCATCAGGAAGAACCACAAGCTGAACCTTTCTTCCATGCTTTGCCATAGCCTCAGCATACAAATAGGTGTTCTGGACTGGAACAAGATCATCATTCGAGGTGTGGAAAAGCAACGTAGGAGGTGTCTTGTCGTTCACTCTGTTTTGTACTGAAAGCTCCTTGATCTGCTTCTTGGTAGGTTTATCACCCAGCAGATTGTATCGCGAGTTCTGGTGAGTGTAATCGTCCTCGAGAGTAATAACAGGGTATCCCAGAATAGCAAAGTCGAGGTTAGTGCCGGGAGTAGTTGCCGTTGTTCCAGCAAGGTGACCACCGGCTGAAAACCCCCAGATACCGAGTTTCTTCAGGTTGGGGGCTTGTTGGCGAATCAGATCCAGGGCGCCGAGGGCTTCTTCCATGGGCTTTGGGTAGAGTGGTGGAGACATGGTGCTTGCTGTTGAGTATTCAAGCATCCAAGCGTCGATGCCGAGGGTGTTGAGGAATTCAGCTGGTTCTCGTCCTTCGTGGCCATTGGCGAGAACGCTGTACCCACCGCCGGGAACGACTAGAACGCCGACGCCGGTTGAGTTGGCGGCCAGGAAGGCAGTAAGCTTTGAGGGATCGAGCCTGTTTGTATTGTTAGTTGATCAACATCGCACATCTAGTCTCGAAGCATGATCAACTTACTTCATGATGGATGGATAGTAAGGGCGAACAAAAGGTCTGTACCGCAAAGTCGAAGAAAGACCGATCGGAGTGGTCAGTTATATATCCATCTAAATTACCCGGCGCATAATGTTCCATCGCCACATGGCGAACTGCCGTGGATGAATTCGAGTGTGGGGAGTTGATCACCCCGCATAATACCACGTTGAAGCCAATTTACCCGGCCAAAAGCTGCAATCCCGGTGGACTATGATCCGAGCATCTTGCCAAGACTACTGTTCCTGGCACGAGGACCGAGGTCATGGTGCTAAAAACTCCACCAATAGTTAAGTTCGGCCGGTTATTCAAGCAATAGTTCGATTTGAGCTACCAGCACGTTTGAGTTACGGGTTATCATCTTACGACGCTTGTTCTTAACAGAGTGTGTTAATACATGTATATTAGATGTGCCGATTTCTCCGGCTCACTCCAACAGTATGAATTTGATCAATAGTTTACCCAAAGAGCTTTCGGGCATTACCAGCGCGCACAGCATTCCCCTTAGCAACATCATTAAACACGCCATCAACCTGCTCATCGAAAGCCGCAGCATACTTAGCCGCGGTCTTCATAGGCGTAAAAACAGTATCTGATCCCCAAACAATTCTCGTATAATCCACCCAGCGCAACAAAGCAGGAATGGCAAAGTTCACGGGCCAAGGTCCAGCAAGATCGAAAAAGAAGTTGGTGGAAAGAGTTTCCTTCAGAGACTCCTCGGTCAGGTTAAGTCCGGGATAGAGAGAGCTGTACGTGATGATTCGGTCGAGAGTGGGGATGAGACCACCGCCCGCGTGTGACATGATCCACTTGAGGTTGGGGAACTTGGTGGGCATGCTGGTGTAGAATAGATCGGCGAACGCACGAGCTGTTTCGAAGGGAAAGTCCAGTGTGGGAGCGGCGAATTGACGGACGGCGAGGGGGCGATTGAGAGCTTGCCATTGCTGTTGGGAAATAGTAGGCGCGTCCTTGTCGATGTCAAATCGGAGACCGTTGAATTGGGTGCAAGGAGTGGTGGGGTGCTCGAAGATGGTAACATTATACTCATTTAGGGCCTCGTAAATAGGCTCCAGATCGCGATCACCAAGGTAAAGACCATAGTAGTTGGACATCATGACAACACCGTCAGGCTTGGGGTCAAGCTCGTTGAAACAGTACTTGATCTCCTTCAGCGACGCCTCGATATCAGGCAGAGGAAGAGAAGCAAAGAAACCAAATTCCTTAGGGTACTTTGCCTTAAGCTCAGACCCGTAGTTGTTGACCTTACGGGCCAAATCAATAGCCTTCTTGGTAGCATCCTTTGAAGGAACAGTAAGATAAACACCAGGGCTGGAAATTGAGAGAATGGATCGCTCGATGTTGTTCTCCTTCATGAACTCCAGATGAGACTCGGCATCCCAACTCTACACGGGTAAGTTAGTGTCAGCCCTACGGCAGCCAATGAGATGTACTTACGGGAATACCCGGCATTCCATCAGGACCGGGAACATGGCCAGCCTCCTTCAAAGCTTCATGATAGAAGTCCGGAACGAAATGCGAATGAACATCCACCTTGGCCGACTTAGCAGGTGGGGGCGTGCTTTTACAAGCAGCGACGGTCAAAGAAAGACTGAAAACTGACAAGAACTTCATTGTAATGACTGTTGGTAAAGAATGAACGTGGTGAACAGCTTGGCAAAAAAAAAGTGCTTGATACCAGGGTGATGCAATCCATTTAAAGAAATTCCCAACGGCTCAACAGTCAATACCGCATTGAACAATTAAATCCTTCGCGCCGTTTACTGTCAGTCTTGGTGGCGCATTGGTCTGGTAGTAAGCGCTATCTTCTGGGCGATGTTACACTGCGCCCTGATGTGACAGACGCTCGAGCCGGTACCTGAAGTTTATCTTATCTAAACGACGATAAACACTTGGACCGCATTGTCGGTAGATGTCTGAAGGATTCAAAGTGGAGTTGGGGAAATTGGATCTGCTGTTCTGGGGGCATCCAGCGGTCAACTTGAGTCGACATTGTTCGAGGCAATCGTCTTGATCTGACTGAACAAACGTGCATTGTTGCCATCTGCAGGGTGCCTCTTAAGGATAAGGTATCGGAGAAAAGACCCCGGAGACTAACGTCAGACTCAAGCAGTAGGGGCAGAGTCCAAGACACGGCAAGACGGGAGGGTGGGATTGACCCGGAAAAGCTTGGCCGAGAATAAGGCTGGAAAGCTGGGGTTTTTCGCATTCAAGCTCCCAACCAATTTCCGAAAGCTTTCGGATCCGTGCTTACCAGTCGCGAGTAGGGCTGGGACTATCCGATGCTGTGGCAGAATGTTACCTCGCAATTTTATTACCAGCGATCCTTCGTTCAAACCCAGGCGCAGCAAAACTTCAAACAAGGGCACCTTTGTTTTCTTATCTAACCTGAAGCAGGCAAGTTGTATTTCGAGCCATGCTGATCACTTCTGCAATGAGTCTTTGTCAAAGACATTGCAGAATCCCTTGCATGTAGCATCATGAGATGGCCACACAAACACTTTTATATCCGCCACTTCCCATGCATTCACGGCAGCTGGTGTTCAGATACAAGGTCAGACGCTGTATTTCTGGGGTCATGTCTGAGAGATAAAGGGAGAATGTCAGCAGGCAGGTAAATCTTGGGTGGGAGGTGTCAGTAATAAAGCCCCGACGTGTCTGTCAATTGACGGGCACGTCAATTTATTCTCCGAATTTTCCGAAATGCTATAACGATGTATGTTGTTGACATTTTCGTGCCTGAGGAGTGCCATGCGTTGGTGGTGCTTGGGTTCTTATTTACCGTACTCGCTACGGTTTTTGTCATATTGAGATTTACAACGAAGATTTGTGTTTTGAGAAATATTGGCGTTGATGATGGCTTCATCATTCTTGCGAATGTGGGTGTCTGGGATTCCATTCGTCATGTTATTACTCCGACTGACATCTTTAGCTGGGTACTCTTGGATTCTTGATTGCTGTTATGCAACGTGAGTACTCACCTTTCCGACATTGCATTGTCCTGACAAAATGAGTAGAAGTTAAATTTGGCCTCGGTTTGCCGCCCAACCCAAAACTTCTCTCCTCCATCATCCAAGCGACGACGGCGAGCGTCATCTCATACACCATCTGCCATCTCGCCATCAAGCTCTCCATATCCTTCCAATGCCTTCGAATATTTACTACACGGACCGCTCGCCGACTCTTCATCAGTCTCATCGTGTTCTACGCCGTATACGGGACGTTATGTCTCATGCTGACAGTCTTCACCTGCTATCCTGTCGCGAAGTACTGGGATGACTCGATACCGGGGAAATGTCTTGACAATAGAGCTCTGCGATATGCGTTTGCTGGGATCAATATTGTCAACGATATCGCGCTGCTCGTAGCGCCTATGCCGTTCCTACGTAATCTACAAATTGAGAGGCGGATCAAGTTCGTTTTGATGGGCGTGTTTGCCGCTGGTGCAGTGTGAGTATTCCTCTGCTTCATGATCATCGGCTTCTTCAGATGCGTCACCGTCAAACCCTAAACACTTGTCCCCAATCGCAGAGGTAAGGATGAATGCTGATAAGACGCAGTGCTTGTATCGTTGCTGTCATCAGACTACACTCGCTTTGGGCCTACAGCTCAGTCTCTAATACACAACGACCAGGTGAGTATTTTTCCAACTTAGAAATGCGAATGCTAACCTTCCTCAGCCAAGGGCGTCGATATCGCCATATGGTCCGGCCTCGAATGCAACATTGCCATCATGTGCGCCTGCGTCCCCTCGCTCAAACCCCTATTCTCCCGAGCATTCCCGAACTTGCTCGCGTCGCTCCAATCATCAAAGTCGGACCGCAGCAATAGTCTTCAGCCACCAGACTATTCCCCTCCGAAGGCCCAGCATCCCCTCCAGGGCATCGACCTGGGAATCACGGTGGAGCAGTCATTTGAGATGAAGACTACGGCAGCCAGTGACGATAACACAAGTGAGAAAAACTTAGTCATTGTGAATACGTCGCGGTACCGTACGAAAAGTAGGGCGCATGCAAATTAGGTTAGGATTTGGACCTCTCGGGTGACTTGCGGAGCTTTTAGGGTTTTAGGATGTTGTCTTTATACCATATATCGAGCCTCATGGAAGCAATGACAACTTACAAAGTTCTCGGGATTCATTTTACTGAGAATATTTAATTGGCTTTCAATCCCACGTCACTTGAAGCTCTCCAGAACCCCACGCAACAAACCTCCAAAAAAGGAACACAAACCTTCATCCAATTCGCTGGCCAGTTTCACACTGATACAATCGGCGTCTTGTGGCTTCTTATTCAGGTCTCCGGCTGACAGCCTCGCCAATAAAATGGCGCAAGGCGCCGGTTACCTAGGGCAATGAAGTGTCCACGCCATGGTGGCTCACTACAATGACATCCTACACTTCCTGATTGATAAAGCTCGGACTGCCTTTTTCAGCCTTTTCCAGATCATAGTAGAAAGTAACAGATCATTTTCAAAGTTCTTTCTGATGTCAACCTTCTCTAGAGCCGGTCTGGTCCCAAGAATAGGGTTTTGAAGCATTATAAGAAGCATACATCTCGAGAGCAAGGTGCAGATTTTATACTACCCCAAGCACGACAAAACATGAGTTCAGCAGCACCTGAGAAAGGAGACTTCTGGACTTACGACATGCTCATCCCTGATACCCCTTCGTTCCCAAGCCGCAGCAACAGTCCCGCAATGGACAACCGATCTTTTCCGAAGATGAAGACCGAACGGGACCACCATTCCTATGTCGCAAGGCTGTTTGACAAATGGTATCCGTCCCCAGAGGAAACGCTTCGGCTTCTGGGATATCCGATTCCAACTGCAAAGGCTATCGACAAGATCAAGATGGGTGAGGCGCTAGACTTGGATGATGTGGAGGAAGTTGCGTTGGCAATCAACGATCCCAGGGCTCCTATCGATGGCTTTCTGTTCACTCCTACACTCCTCCACGTATTGGGGGATGACCCTCGTGCGGTATGGTACGGACGGCACACTCTGTTCCTTGTAGGCGAATCAGAATCCTACTCGCTCTTGCACTGGGACAGAAGTCTTCCACACTACGTCGCCCACTACGACCCCCAAGGCCTCGAGGGGTTCACATGCCCTCCTGTGGTTCAAAGCCTTGTGAAGGCAACCTTCCATCAACAGGGGTGTCCTGACCTTCCGATGAAGCCTATGGTACGCTCCTATCTCTTCTGCTCTGTACTTTCGTATGCTAATAGATGATAGGAGTGTGCCAAGTCGGACAGGATGGAATCTGGGTTTTACTCTCTGTATTTCGCCCAGGCTCTGTTGATGAACAAGCCGATTCCCGACCAACCTCTCCCCGAGCCCTTTGTTCAGATGATTCGGGACTTTCACCGGAATCCCGCGCCATTAACATCCAATATTCTTCCGATGCGGCCCATCCGATGGACGGCTACAGGACCTCTCGAATGGTCGATGCCCGACGCAAAGATGTCATCCGCATCCTCGACAGCATCGGATATGGTAGAAGAGGTTGTTGATCCCGTTCAGGGTACAATGCCCTCCCCTATCCCGACGCCCAGCGCAAAGGCCTCTCCCACGTCCTCGACAGAGCCCTGTCCCTGGAAAAACCCCTGTTTCGTCGCACCTTATCCAGAACAGTCTGTTGATTCCGGTGTGGGTGCAGTGTCCTCCCCTATCCCGGTGTTCCGAGGCGATTCATCTTGTGTCTCCAACTCTGGAAGAGTTCTTCTCCGGCCAAGTTTATCGGGACAGAAATCGCCATTTCCCCACGCCAGTCTCCCTCTCCGTAGCGCTCCCGCCAACTCTGGCGCTTTCCCTGAAACCAGTTCTACTAATGGACCGTTCGCAAAGGGCAAGGAACCTGCAACCGCGTCTACCGACAGTTCATCAGTACAACAGAAGGAATCCGAGGCCAGTGTTACCATTGGCCCATCATCAAAAAGAAAGGAGTGTCAAGTCCGCCTGTACGAGGAGGTCAAGGCCGAATTACAGGACACGAACCTCGCTCTCCGCAAAGCCAACTTTGAGCTCAGGGTTGTGTCGGCAGCTGTCTTAATCGCTCGTTGTCGACTCGGTCGCAAAGACTTCTCTGTATCGGACTTCAAGAGGGGGATGGATGCTTGCAATTTCACCAAAGTGGAATTGACCAAGGCCTGTGACCAGATTCCTATCTTCATCTCACCCGCACTTAGGGAGAGCATAATCAACGGTAATCTTCGTTTCGAACAATCTGACATGGGAGGCTTCACAAGGGATTCCCATGACAATCTCCTGAGCCCCGCACGCTTCACGGAAACGAAACGACTAGAGGAACAGCTCAGGGTTAAGAAAGAGGCCCAGCAGGAAGCTGCCAATGGCTATACGAAGGCAAGAATGAAGAAAGTGTTCTTGGACGATGCTTGGTCGGGTGCTCTCTGGAAGCCCATGACAGAAACTCTTATGAAGAATCTGGAGGACCTCTTTGGGTCCAGAGATTTTCTGTCATATGTGAAGGGTCATGTCTACCATGGTCGCGCTGGGGACAATGATAAGTAAGGGTTTTCTCAGAAAGCTTAAATCTAGGAAGCAGCATGGCTCCCTTCACCTTTGATGCTTACATGAGATCTCACTTTGCCCTGCCCTAAGTCGAGAGTTTTGACGAAGGGCAAGATGCCTTTCTTCCCCTGATGATCAGGTTTCCATCTTAAATTACACTTTTCAAGCACCATGACTCCGATGCTTACACAAGACCTTTTTTCTTTTCGCTTTACCAATTGCCCTAATATTGGGTTTCGGCTGTGCATAAAATGCGCTGTTCGCTTCCATCCGATTTTTTTTTCCTCTTCCTCCCACCAACACCAACACATCAATGCCTTTCTTCACTTCCAGGCAATTTCGCTTTCTTCAAAAAACAACAGAGAAGAGGAAAAGGCCAAAAGGAAGTGAGGAAAGGTATCCTAAGGCAGGGCAAAAAAAGAAAAATGTCGTGTGAGCAGTGGAGTCGTAATGCTTAAAACTTCAAGAACTATCAACACAAGCTCTGGACACTGAGAAATTGGCCACTGAGAGCCTTCTGCAACAGCTGACTTAGACACTTTATGTCAGCTCAGGCTGCATTCAATCTGATCTTTTCAACATTTAAAGCCAAGTGGATGATCCTTCGGCTCTCCACTGACTTGGCATTCGCATCTCAACTACCATCTACCTAGTCAAACATATATCAAAAAAAAGTTTAAATTCTTACTGTGCCAGTTTTGTGTAGCTTTGAAAGATGCCAACGTGATGATTATCCACCACTGTTATCGCAGCCATCATGACTTCGCCTGAGCCATGCATACTGCGGGCGCCAATACTGAAACCCCGTTACATCCAGCTTCCAATATTGTGTAACCTTGAGTTGCCAACGTGACCCTGGTCCTCCTATCATTGCAAAGTGATAACAACTTTACCCGAGCCTTGCTTACTTCAAACGTGAAGCTTAAAATCCCTCATGTCCGCATGACTGTCCTCCATCAGCGATCGTCATGGATCCAGCCGAAGCTTATCTTGAAGGTGAATTGCTTCTGGAGAAGTTATGGCGCGAGCCTACTCCAGACAATTTACATTGCTTGTTATGTCAAAAAGCATTCACCAGCGGCGTTCTGATGCGAACGTTTCGCATGGTAGCATCAGACCATGAAGAGACGGGGGATAGTAGCAAGGTACTTACCCGTCACGCCACCATACTCTTCTTCGATCGCCATTTCAGTTGTGTGGTAGACAACAAAATTAAGTTCTCTGCAGTAAGCCATGTTTGGGACCCAAGCATCTCCATGGCCCAACAGCAGCGCAAGACTATACCACAGAGTGAAGAGGCCGCCCGCAAAGTCGTGGACATATCTTTCAATATTTACAATGGCGTCAAAGTTTCGGGCGAAGAAGCTGGTGAAGTCTGGCTCGATTATTTGAGCGTACCTCAATGGTGCGATACGCTGCGAGACAACATCATCTCCATTATGCATGAACTGTTTTATGTCGCCGAAACCACCATCCTTCACTTGAGCGACATAAGTCCAGATTCGATCCAGCATCTCTACTCTGAAATCCGGACTGATGAGCGATTGGATGCTGTTGTTAAAGTTTGCAACTCAAAGTATTTTTCGCGCATCTGGACAGCAATGGAGCTTATCAGAAGCGGTCGTGTAAGAATGATGGTTGGCACCGGCAACTATCTCGCCGACAATGACGATGCAGCGTTCATCGACCGGCTCTATGCAGTCTGGGTCGACGAGACCATACATCATAAGTTTGTACATGTTTTAGAAAGAAAGGTACAAATGGGGAAGAATCGTGTCCCCTGGAGTCTCGGTTTATCATCATTGCGATTGGCCAAGTCCCTCAGAATGGTCAACTTCGCAATGGGTTCGGCTCTCCTTTGCAAGAGAGGGTGCAGAGACCGCATGGACTTCCTTCACGCTTTGAGAGGAATCGTTGTTCCAGTAGGTCATTCGAGTGTGAGTGGCTCGGACTTCAAGACGGAGTATTATCGGCTTGCCTGGGAGTGCCTGAAGCGGCACGATATGTCTCCTCTACTCATGACGCCTTACATGGGAGCAATTGAGGTTCGGGGGCCGGGTCATTGGTCTGAGTTTGCCAATTGCGATGTTTTCACTTGGCAACTCGAGCACGAGACTGCGTCTCCGATTTTTAGCGAAGAGCTTTGCTTCGATGCTACTAACTATCTTATTTCCTTACCGCTCGTGGAGATTGGCATCGTATCTATCATCAGACAGCCAATACATGGGGAGCATCCGATTCACTTGTCAAGATTGTCCAATACAGCCAAGGTTGTACTAGACATTGAAGGGCCTGATCTTCAAAACTTTGTCGCAGGTATGGAACGGACACACGGATCAAACCCGCCAATAATTATGGACCATTTAAGAGAGACAAATCAAACAGAGCGTCTTCAGCAAGCTCTGACAAGTATTTACAACCAATCCCAGCTAACACGCTGGCCAATGAAAGGTGAGTACAACGTCGAATGGCTTGCAGAAGCATTATACTTGTCCAAACCTCGACCTGGGTCCAGTGAAAGTATATTGGGTGTGAACATGGCCGGCGACGGAACTTCGCATTGCCACCCATATGATTATACCTTCGGTATAACCTGTACAGGCTGTCATAGGACGTTCGCCTACAGAGCTGGTAGTTTTATCCTGCCAAGCGATATGCGAGGAGCAATGGCGTATCGTATTCCGAATCTGCAATATCACCTGACGCAGAAGAATGCAGTAGCGGTCTTTGTTAAAGGAAAACGCGTTGTTGGACGGATGATTTGGGCGAAGCCAGCATGTGCGTGTGAGAAGATGTCGGCTGTGACGGTGAAGATGCCTGAGCTGTTTCTTCCCAAGCGCTTCTCAATTAACGACTGAAGATACGGTTCAGTGTCGTTCGCCTCGTTCAAAAGTGTTTGGCGAATTTGCTGCAATAACCACTGTCAGTGCAAGGCCTTCACCAAGCACAGCATTGGATGATCTCCTACTCTCAGGGTGAGCGGGAGATGCAGCCAGAGGATTGCGACATGGGTAATCGCTTCTGGGACACGAGTTGCTTCAAGTGCGACGATACGGGATAGGTGATTTTGGAAGTTCGAAAGTGGGTTCTGTCGTTGTGTTGGTAATATATGAATTGAGACCAATGTCTGGTACCACCAGGGTCTGTTGTAGGAGCCCACACTAAGTCGCCAGCCTTGTTTGACGCAAATGTATACCGAAAATACACTTGCATCTTCCACATACGACCATACCTACCAGAAAATACGGGATCCCGTCCGCTCTCCCATAGTCAAGCTGGTAAGGGGCGGATTAGTAGTTGGGTCGGTGACGACCAGCGAATCCCCGCTGTTGTATGTTTTTTGCTAATTGCAATAAGGCTACTCTTTTTGCTTTGACAGCTGAAGTAGGTAGTCGTGATGCGTCAATCAATGAAAGGAACTGTGTCACGCAGTCGCAAATCTGCACGATGGCGCCAAATTGGTGGACGCGACAGAGGATGGGCGGAAAAGCTTCGCATCAAGAGAAAAGAGGGGCAATATAAAGGCCAGTAGGGTCGGATGAAGAGGGGAGAGGCTCAAGAAAGTGCAAACGAAGCGTCAATCGAAGGTATATCACGTACGAAAGACAGGCGTCGACAGGTCGCCACGATCAAAGGTCTATATCACCGATGCGACGGCAATCATGCGGCGCATTGCTACGGCGTGGTAGAGCGGTGTGCGAAGAACGTTGAGTTTGACGACAAATGGATGGTCGTTTCAAGAGTCACGGCGAATGGATGGTAAGGAAGCGCCTCGAGAAGTAGTTGGGAGATTGGTATCGTGCATTGTATTATGTAGATCATCGCTTGCAGAACACAGAAGGGTATATACAGAAATAGCCCATGAAGTAGGCAAGATGCGACATGCTTTGCTAGGATATGATGCGTGTCCATGTCAGCGACGACAGGCATAGACGACATCGTTTGACGTGGTGGATGTGAGGAGGGTGGGCTCCAGCTTTCGCCTAGCCCAAGGCTCCAATCCCAATCTTCTGATGGCGCCTGAGCAGATAGTTGGAGAACATGCAGAGCGTTCTCTGATATCTGCAATCAGGCGTGGTGGCAAGGTAAGAGCGTCGAGCCCCATGGCTATTTGGACACCATGGACCGACAATGGTTGAAGGCGATCGCGAGATGGGGTTGCCGAGACAGGTGTTGTGATTTGAACAGCGCTGTAGAAATCGGGGCCATGCGTCAAGCGACAGTCAAGGCGGCGTGGGCGGAGGCAACTGGTGGCCTCTGAGCTGGCATGCTGACAACTGATCGCGGTGGAGCAATCGCAGCTCAGCATAGGTCTGGCTCATGGACTAGGCAGTGGCGGCGATATCTACAAGCCAAATCGTGAGGGACCATGTTGCTTGAGAGCAAGACAAGCTGCTATGCCTGTCAACACGAGGTGCGCATTGACTCCAAGTCGTAGCAACCCTCCATGACTTGGGGGTGCAGTAATGGCGAACTCCAGCGAGACCTCATGCTCAGCCTGTGAGGCGGGAGACAATATCGTCGTACACGTCGCTGCGAACCTTATCGAGAAAGTCCCTCGCCACGCCATTCTCGTCGCGATGCTCCTGGATAGAGTCGACCTTGGCATCAAGATCCTCAAGATCGTCGCGCAACTCGACAAGCCTCGTATCATATCCTTCCATCACGTCGGTGGTCTGCTTGTCTTGACCCTGAAGGTGCTCAACGTCTGTTTTCAGTGCGTCTAGGTTTTGATGGAAGGCTGCCATTTGTTGACGGATCTGAGCGAGCTCGTCTCGAAGGGTATTGTTCTCTTTCTTCAAGTCGGCCAGCTCGTGCTGTATTGTTTGGTCGCGCTCGTTCCGTGACTTGAGCTCAGCCCATATTTGTGAGATGGCATCGCTCTGTTTGCCTTCGCTATCGACTCGACGGCGTTTTCTCTCGTTGATTGGGGGAGGTGGCGGCGGGGATTCGGTCTCGTTGTAGGAAGGGGGCGCATCTTGGGTTGGAGGCAGGAGGTCGACGATCTTGGCTCCTGTACCGTGGTACATGCTGACAAGGTCATGTTGGTCGCGGAAGGGCGTTAGACCACCCCGTTTCACTGCGTCGCTGATGGATTCAAATTGTTCATTCGATAGCTTCTTGTCGCCTATATACACTATAAAAACAGTCGCGTCGGCAAGCATGCGAACAGCGTCGAGGACTTTTCCCGATTGCGCTTTTGACGGTGCGAGTGGATCCTTTGCAGCGACAGGAGCCAGGATCTGGGCATTTTGATTGACTCGAAATGCTAGGCGAGTGACTCCTCCATTGAACTTGTCTTTCGCTGCGTCGGGAACTGTCTTGGGGGAGGTAAACTCGAATGATGTGATGGAAGAGGGTTGGAGAGAGATTGTGATGGCCGAGACACCATCCACACCCTTCAGGTTGATGGGGAAGCGTATTTCGAAGAGCGCGCTCGAGCCACTCAACCGAGTTCTAAAGATAATACTGTCGACTTTCGGATCGGGCTTCGCAAGATGATGCGTAACGCCGTCGCATTCCCACTCAACGACAGCGGACGCGGTCTCGTCGATGTCAAGACATGGTGAGGGTATTGAAGAAGACATTCCTAGAATAGATCATGAGAAGCAACGATTACGATACGTACCTGCAGGACCTCAACGCACAAACAAATCCAGGCTCGTCAACAGGCAATCAGCTCTTCCCCAGCAAAGCTGCAAGACAGAACCGATCCCTTCTGCAGACCCGGTGCTTCCAGCAAAGGATGTCAAAGACACTCGTTCGATGGGTAGGACTCGGCAATTATAACGCCTGCAGCGACGAGTTTGCCGGTTGTTTGCGTGTGAAGTCTGATGTGTTGCCGACCACGACACGAGTAAAGAGCGAAAGCCTCGGACACCAGGCGATCCGCAAAGTTTCCAGCACGCTGCGAAACTAAGCAGATCCCTTCTGCAGAACCCGGTCCTTCCAGCAAAGGATGTCAAAGACGCTCGTTTGGTGGGTAGGAGTCGGCAATTATAACGCCCGCAGAGCCGAGTGACCTTCTTTTTGAACGTGTGTGGGTATCGCGAGAATTGATCTATTGATCTCCAGCACGCTGCGAGATGAACGGATCGCTTCTTGGGATGCGGCGCTGTGGTGGTGATTGAGGAAATGTGGTGATGCGAGGTTTGGAGAGCTGGATTGATCGTGAAGGGGGAGGTATGTGGGTCTGGTCACGTGAGTTGCGCGTTCAGATCGCGGTCGGATATTAGCAATCCAGATAAGAGAGGATGTATGAGCTAGAAGAGTGGAAAAAAGCGGTAATTTATATGAAGCATGAGCGCACGGTTCAGCGACATGTTAAGATATTGTTTTGACTACACAAAATTCTGGTAATACTGTGTTGATACGTTTTCTTGTTGGCGCTCTGCGATTCAGTGGAGAGGCTGGTGATGGATGGCCTGTGCGCTCTCTGTGGAACGCACGTTAATTAATCCGGTTCCGCATCCATCTTTTCCTCTCCTTCCGAACCCAGCTCGCTGAGTTACCCTGCACCAGATGTCAAGATCCAAGTATTGCGATGAGTATTTCATGGAAGGTCATCATGATTGAGATAGAATCTTGTACGTGTTGAGATTAGTATCTTATTCTGTAAATTGAGGGATGCAATGAAGCCTTTCAACTGTCGTGCTGCGCTTACACCACAATTCTTACAGATCACGGCGCCCTGGAAATAGCATTCCATTCTGGTGTGGAACTCACAGTAAGGCTAAGATTTCCAACATAATCATCAATTACTATGAGTGAGAGCTGGAATATAATAAAAAGGAAGCAGCTATAAACTTGTGATTAATCTGTCTTATGCATTTTCTCATGAAATGTGCAACTGCAGAGGCTCTCGTCCACAAATAAACCAGACGCGAACTCTCGCGCTAACACGCTCTTCAAAAACAAGGACGCGTAAAATGGTTCAAGTACTGAGTCAGCACTAGAACTGCACAGAGATTCCAGCATCAAGGATTCAAGACATTTGTATTGAACGTTCTTACTACCTGGCATACATGGTAATGGGTGTCAAGTCGCATATAATCGCCGTTGGTCAGTGGTGTGTATAGATGGACTGGTGTACATCCACTGTGAATGGTAGTCTAGTCCACCAGCACTGCGTATCGTCAATAGAGTAGTCAGGGGAACTTGAGTGCCATGATTGACGAGTTCGGCTAGATGGATAGGATAGTTGCCTTAGGTAGTGACTAAAGTTTGGGTTGGGGTGCATACGAGATCCATTTGGCTGCATGACCTGAAGCGCTGCTGCAACGGCTGCAAGGTCCAAGTCTGTAGCCTATTTGCAAATGTAGTCTTGTGATCGAGTGTTAAACATCTTGTCAAAGCTGGTAATATCGTGTTACGCACTCTATGTGAGCGTCGCAGACTCATATCCATCGTGAGATAGAAGACCTGGAGTGCCAGAATGGATGACTTGCCCACTTTGACCAACCTCTTTACCGACTAAAATTGACTTTGCAATTGCGAAGTAAGACATTTTGGACGCAGCCATCCAGAGTCCACAGTCCCGTTATCTGACTGGGCGTTCAGCTACATTTGATGCCGGGGTAACCAAATCGACATTGTTGACCATGACGTCAACTTATATGGCTTGGACAATTACAGATTGTGATTTACGAATGCCGAAACTTTGACCTTCCTAAGAGGTATCATGACCGGTCTGGCCGTCTCTAGCGTCGTCTAGCGAGCTGTCAGCCTTGGGATCGGCTAGTACCTGAATGAGTGAAGTCCTATCCGTACTCAGCCCCAATGACCCCGTAAAAGCGAATTAACGACTTTGACGAGCTCGGGTATTGTGTAAGACGGATGAACTAATTGATTGTGAGACATATTTGAAAGAGCACTGACCTCTCATGTCAACCCAAGGTACTAAGGAACTCATAAATAAGCGCCGCCGTGAGAGTCTTTTAGACCGACATGTGTTTCCCAATGGTGTCTATGCTCGACTCCCACGTCTATACCACTCTTGGCTTGTTAGTGGAGTGCCAAGAAACATAAACAACGAGCGCTACGGGATATCCAACAGCTGACAGATCTTTTGAAACAGACAATACTCGCTAACCTCAGTTATCCGAATGCGGAAAAGGCAAGCCATCTTCTATTCATAGCCAAGACTCTTGGTCAAAAGGAATATGCCGATAAACCGTAAAAGCCGCGTAACGTTGCGAACAAGCCCGGAAAACGGCAGCACCAAGTGGATCTGTAGCGAGATTGGCGACAGTGGACCCCTCTGGGGCTTAGCCGTTCCAGACCGTGGACCCCTATATTTATTACGGTTGAGCCACTGACGCACCATCGTCTCTACGGTGCAGCCAATGATTTTTCGGACTCGCTTTCTTTTCTTCTAGAAGGCCTTTGTCGCTTACGACTGACTTGGTGCCGAATCCGAGAAATGTATGGCTTGTTCGTATTTTAATATCGCGGGAAATTTAACGATGCGGCCAATGCCATTTGGAATTGTTATTTTGTGTAGTTTATGCAACGTATAATACTCCTCGACGGCACCTGCCCGGTGTCCGCATAATAAGAATAATAGAATTCCCTGATCAGCACTTTCCTTTGCTGTACCCACCTCTTTGTGACTTACTCTCTTTCCAAATCGTTTCTTTTCTTGTCATCCTCTTCGTCATGGCGATCCAGCGTCATCATCCCAAGATCCAACTCTTGGAAAACAATCCTCTTACGAAATTACTTCCTTACGGCTCTCTCATCCTCGTATGCAGTATTATAGGCATAGTCCTACTCGCCAACATCCTCGAACGATGGGTTCTCCCACGTGTACACAGAAGAGTCTACGCAGAACTCCAAGAACGCAAAGATGAACGACGACGACGCTCCTTTGTATACTTCCATGTCGGCACATTTATACTCGCATCCTTATTAGTATCGACGGCGTATCCTATTTTCGCTTTCCTTGCCGGCAATGCTCATTTCCACACGCCTGTGAGCAAAGGTGGCACTGTCACTGTGGGTGACTTCTTGTTTGTCGCGGCAGAGGTTTACAGCGCCTATTACCTTTTCGAGATGTGCTTTCGAACCAAGTTTGCGAGTTATATCAGCATTGCCCACCACATCGGCCTGCTTGTTATCACCCAGACGGCTATTAGTCTTTTCGCGGAGCCCGAGAAGCATCCTGAAGCGACACTTGAGTTTTATATGTGCATGGTCTGGGGTTAGTATGCCCATCCTTGTATCGCATCCCATGCTAACATCTCCCTGCCAGGTGCTTTCGATGTCATCGTCGAGCTACCCATCTTCATAACCATGATCATCTGGCGAGTCAAGCGCGAAAACTCTGCCTTGTTATCCAAGCTTGCCTTTGGATGTTGCATTTGGGCAGTGACAGCAGCCGGTATTGAAACCATCGTGACGATATACCTGCTGAATAGCTCTTGGACTCGATGGGCCATTGAGTGGAAGATTGCTACGCCGACTGTATTTGCGCTGTGGATTACCACTCAATTATATGGTGCGACTCGACTCTATGCGATGGGCCGTGCGGAAAGTCGCAAAGGCAAGGTTGTGTCTGATAGTCACTCGGTGTGAGGTGTTTATACGCATTAGGAGTTTAGTGGAGCGTTCTGTTATCATTTCAAAGTAATCAATAGATGAACACAGACCATGTCTTCTATGCCGGTACCTCGTGATGTCTCTTGATATTACGTGGTGTAAATGGTTCAAGCACTGGTGAGTAATTTCTTCTTCTCCAAGGCGCGAAAGACCATCGCGGTAACGGTCGCCGTTGCTGTGCTATCCACAAACTCCAAAACGTGCTCTACCTTCATCCCGCTCTTATCCATTGTCATAAGAAACATGTACTCCCCCTTCAGCCCCCACTCATTGTCATCGCCGTCTTTCAGGTGCTCATGGAAATGCGCTTCAGACTTGGCCCAGACAAGGATTTGTCGCAGAGACGGATTTGGCCAAGAATTGATGATCGTAACAGGAAACGTAGACATCACTTCCTTGATGGCGCTGACGCGAGAAATACAGGCATCTCGATCGAGTGTTGGTAAGCTGGCAGAAGCTGGAGCCATTTCGAGCGTGAAATCATCGCTGAGAAGGGCTGAGTAGGCCTCTGTGTCTAGCGTTGTGTAGACTTCCAGGTATGCTGTCGCCGTTGCCAACAAAGTTGACGTGGTTGGTGTATGTTCGGCCGAAGACATGACTGACTGATGGATATCGTTCAAGAGAGAATAACATGTAGGCTTGCAAGATTTATGGGTTATAATTCACGAATGGTCTTACACACAATATTTATACTTTATTTGTCCTAAGAAAGAACATCGAGACGTTGTAGATCTCGGGGACATAATACAAACGCCGGCTGGGCGCGCGTGAGAACCCTGCTGCTGCACTCCTCGGCATTCTCACGGACGAAAATGTCCGAACATCAGATTGAATAATACTTTGAATCATTTATATGTTTCCCTTGCCACAAAATAATGTAACTTATATGATGATCATTTCCATAGCCTCCTTGTCACAAAGTTTCGGTCCAGTAGTCGGGGGCTCCTGCAAGCCCTCTCCCTCCTTCCAAGGCTTGATACTCTCAGTGAACCCAATCCTCATCAAATGATAATTCTTATCCAGAGTACAGATCAAACAAGCTCCAGGATACGGCTCGTCACCATCACCTCTGACCTCCGATAGCATAACGACCTTGACATCAATTCCTGCACGCACCGGCTCTTGTGTAGCTTGGCTCTCATCCAGCCAGACAAGATCTGATGTCTCACCCCCTTCAAGCATCAAAAAAGCGCACCTTTCCTTTGGAGGAGCAACGGTGTAGCCACCGTTGGTACCCGATTGTTGATAATCGCTGAAGTCATAGCCGCAATTTGGAAATACCGTTCCGCGGGCGAACTTCGCTTTGATCTGGAGGTAGGCATTTGTACAGCGTCCAAAGAATGTTCCGTCTGGAGCTGAAGCTTGCCATGTCACTGGCTCTGCTAATATCGTGTCATCCAATGTGCCGACGAGGCTGTAGCTTCCGTAGTCGATAACTGACTCCTGACTGGCCCATGACCAAGATGGTGCACGGTACTTGGCAGCCTTCTGGCCAGGCCCGCCGCGTTTCCAACAGAGACTTTTGACAAGCTCATCGTCGTACTCACCCCAGTGACCGACCATATAGCCCATAGATTCGATGTCATCGAGAGCTCTGGCTACGCCGCCGATGGCAACGAGCTTGTCTTCGCCGTAAGTCAAAGACCGATGCGAGTAGTCTCCACCAACTATATGAACATACCAGTTGTAAAGCATCTGTTTCAATTCCTTCCTTTTGGTTTCGTCATCCTTTGCAGACCTGATTCGGTGGGCTATCTTCGGGATTGTAGAGGTGCGACCCATCCAAAGGACTTTGTCTTCACTTTCCCGGATGCCGTGGTAGCACTCCCAGTATAGTTGATCAGAAGCGTAGTGGATCATGCGAGGCGCGAGGGTACGCTCTTGCAAGGTCCATCCTCGGTCTCGTAATGAGCAGTGACTTAGAAGATCGCCCATATCTCGAATGTTATCGATTGACTCGTCTAGCCTTGTCATTTGATTGGGGAAAAGGTAGAGTGCGCTCTCCTCGCCTGTGGATAGCGTATTGCAGATCTTGATACTATCCTCTCTTTTGAACATGGACGTCGATCTCTCGTTGTGTAGTCCAGCCTTGGCGTCCTGACTTGAATCTGCCGAGATAGTGACAATGGCGTTCTGGTAGATGTTCGCCATTTTGACGGCTTCTTTCGCCCAGTCAGCCTTGTCATCCTGAACAATACAGAGACTATCAATCCATATCCATTCAAAGCCAAGGTCACGAGTAAGTTTGACAGCGTCGGAAAGGGTCTGTGGGAGGTCCTCTATAGGAAAGAGATCTCGGCGTGAATTGAGATTCTTGGTTGTTGTCTGCCAAACGGCTTCGAGGCCACCCCATCTGTAGCTTAGAGCAACGTAAGGAGTGCATTGGGCTGAGCCTTCGACCAACCTCAGCTGGTCTGTATCGATGATCTCGACAAGCCTTCCGGCGCGGTCTTGGTCGGGAGCTTGCGCTGGAACTCTTCTCTCGTAGAGGAACTTGATGTCTTCGCTCAGTCTCTGGACTTCAGGCGTAATGTCTGACAGCGGTAAGGTGGCACCCGCCAGGCTTTTCTCAAGACTTTGGTCGACTATATGCGAACAATCTTCGAAGTGATCTTGGCTAAGAAGGCATTCTTTCAGCCACTTCAGGGGCTGAATAGTCGACTCCTCGCTCGAGCTGCTCTCTGGTACCAGGCGTACTGTCTCTGCACCCAACTCCCGTGCGGGATCTCCATCAAATACTCTCATCAATAGCCAAGGGAATTTCACTCCTTGCCTTGGCGTTTGTGATGACACATCCGATACTACTATTGTCAAGCCCCGTTTGGAATGAACGTGGTGATTGTAGAAGACGCGAGCTTGCTGGCTGGCAAGATATGTCTTATCCTCTTCGGGATGTTCCAGTCTGCTGCCGGATGAGATGATTTGTTTGACAGCTTGGTCGCACAGCTGACATGATGATGCAGAGGTGCGAAGTTCGAGGAGGGTAGTGTGTAAGGCGAAACCCTGGTCTGAAACAAGGTCTTCGATGTTAAGCTTGATACAGACGTTGCAGAGTCTTGACGTCATGATGGGAAGTCAAATGGTGTTCTAGGCCTGGGTCAACAAACTGCAGAGAGAAAGCTAGAGATATATATGATCATTGGCATGTAATACTCAGTTTTTCAGCTCATGCCGTATGGTAAGCAGATGCCTGGTGGGCTTTTTCCACTTCCGCAGGTCTCGGTGGCGGAGTTGGGCGCTTGGAATAAGCCGTGGGCCGTTCCATGCGAGAACGCCGACGCTAGATGCTGAAATATGGGGCACAACTCCCTGCAATGGATTGTTCCTGGCGCTGATCTAGCGACCCAGCACCTGGACATCGGGTATCAACTCTAAATCATGGTGGTTATTGTGCCATCTCTAATCCATGTCTTCTTAGTAGAAAGCAGTTAACGTAAAAACATGATCAATCAGCGTCACAAAATATTTGCTTTTTATGTCGGTGCGGGGCAACCCCTCTATTGTTTCTGTTACTCTCTCTACTCAGACCGTACGAGCTTTCTCACCACATCATCCGTACATAATCTCTGCCAATATGCTACCACCAACCCTTATCAGCACATACCGCGAGTACCAGAAAGAACTCGACTCAATTGCGGCATGGCTCGCTTCGACGGCCAAAGAATGTGGTTACCCTCTGTAATCCGTCAAGCCGAAATCTGCAGCCAGACGACCGACCAAGGGGAAGAAGAAAAGGAAGAGTAAACCCCGAGTGGCTGTCGAGACAACGCGCTATATTATTCGCATCGAAGATCTCGTCCCTTTTGGCGGAATCCATTGCCACTTACGGTGAGAAAGAGCCAGTCCCACAAGCCTTTTTCAGTACCCTCAATCGTGTTATCACGGCTTGATCCAGCTTTGGAGTTGAGTTGAGGTCTGATGACACCATATTTATCGGCATTCTGGAAAAGGTCCGCGATCTTCTCAAATACTTGGTGAACTCGGATGCTTCGGCGAATTCAGTTGATGCTGTGGCTGATAAGCTTGACGCTTTGAAGGTCTGTGAGCCTAGCGAGGGCTCTTCTGTCACGAGGCCCGATCATGCAGAGGGTGATACAGCTCTCTATGATAACGACATCTCAGAGTCTTTGGAAGAAGCACTTATCGCCTATGGCATGCTCTGCGAAGATCTATCCACCATCCGCCAATGGGCTTCTGAGGCTTGGCACAAGCTCGCTTACGAGGACGATTCCGATTATGACCCAACAGTCTTGGCTGTGGTGACCAATACCGCGGTCGAATTCGGCAGAGAACTCATCAATGAAGTCATGCCAGTGATTGAAAGCCATGGTCGCCCAAGAGACATGGCTCAGCGTTATCTGGAAGCCACGACACCCATGGTTTTCAAAGACTCGAATGAGGTCCAAGCCATCATGGATAACGCTCCAGACAAGGACTCTACGTACAAGGTCCTCTCGGATAGTTATTCTCTGGCTTGGAATACGTCACAGAAGCTAGCAAATGTACCCCGAAAGATTACTCTTGACATCCATCCTGACGGACAGTTCGGCAAGATTGATGTTGAGACTCCTTGGGATTCCATGATGGGCGACCAGAAGATGGCCCAGGACATCGCAATTATCTCCGAGCTCTGGTACGAGACTGAGATAATCATCTATTCCGTCGCCGACTATCCCGGAACAGACGAGTTCATACGAGGGGCTATTGAATTCAAAGAGTCGCGTAAAAAGGAGGTTCCTTTCAGCCTTGCGTTTGCAGCTCAAGTCACTCTCGACATTAACCACGCCATCGGGATGTATGCTGAGGCTTCAGTCGAGACACTTATGAAACGACTAAACTGGATTAACGATGGTCCGAAACATCACATGAACTTTGAGAAGGAGAAAGGCGCCCAAAGCCTTCACGGAACACCCAGCGATGAGGAGTCATTGGCAGGCTTCCAGGCGGATCTCGACAAGTTTTTGGCTGATCCATTACATCAGTCCAAGACTAGGCTGGCTGGCAACAACGAAGCCAACCTAGAGAAACTAGCAAGGACCGAGAAATGGCGACTTTTCAAGAGATCTCTCATCGTTTCCGGACTGGTTTTGTACTATTACCGAGCAGAGATGCACGACCTTGGTCTCAGAATTTTCAATAACTGGGGTACCGTGACCATGGCGGCACATTTGTACAACGCCATACTGCAAGAGAAGGAAACTGACTGCCAATGTCCCGACATGAAAAAGCTTTTCAGCATCCTTGGCGAAGAAAAATTCTTCTTGGGAGGCAAGCCTACCAGGATGGACCAATACGCCACGAGATTCTTGATGCAATTTGGTGTGTCTGAGGCTGAGGCCACTGCTTTACTAAGGGAGCCGGATGAGATCGACATCGAAGAGGTTTGCAGCGCAGGCACGCGGCCTGTACCGCATCATGTACCTGTTCATCAAATATTGAGAGAACGGTACCACAAGAGTGAGGAACAAAGGGGATCAATGGCATTGTCTACTGGGAGGCAGAGGTGGAATGGCGAGCGGATTCAAAAGATTATCTCCCGCGTCGACGCCTCCAACAGCGAACAGGACACAGACAAGAAAACGAAGGAAGTCTTAGTTGAAGAGGACATCCGTCTTACGCCGACCCGATTCCTTGCATATCTGAACGATGCAATGAACCTCGAGAAAGAGAATCTAGCCTTCCCTTACTTGAGCATGAACAGTACGGTCTGGGCATCACTCATGACATTCAAGGTGATAGCCGACAGAATGGTGTCCGATGATTTCATCTACGGGGGCGTTCCTAATGAGCTGACTCCTTTGATTGTCGGCCACATCCTGATCCAGGCACCAATTCAGTTTCCGAGGGTGAAAGTCTTGGAGTGGATGGCCAAGCCCTTGGGATTATTGATTCCTACTCAAGTCTTTAAAATTCAGCAATTAGATAAACAGCTTGGACGTGATTTTGAGCCGACGCCCGAAGTGAAGAAACTTATCGCGGAGAACATAGAGCGTGTGAAGGAATTTCGGGACAGTCTTTCGAGTAAGAGCAAGTGATGCGAAAACATTTCCATGTTTGGTGTGTGTTGAGGGTCAATTAGTCTATTCATATTACCAAACCTCCGAATACATAACCTTCAAGACTTTTCAACCTTTCCACACTCTATACCCGATCTCTAGGATCGACAAAACGATCACTGTTGGGTACAGTATAGGTCTCAACCCACTTCTCTTCAAGCGCAGCAATACCACCAGCAGTGATCATTCGACCAGAATCCCACATGACATAACCCCATTCTCGAAACGAACGCGGTATCCACTGCCCGAAGAGATTACTGCTTGTACCTTTCCAGATAGTCACCCAGGCCAACGGAGGGCTGTCTATGCTGTCACCCGTGAACGGCATAGGCGCTCTATTATGTTCAGCTTCGTCGCGGGCTGAATATACCCAGTGCCGTCGTTGGGCATGACATTCCATCGACACTGCCTCTTCGATCCATGGATCCAACAACATTTCGATGTGTTGCGCAACGAGGCTTACCAAGGTCTCGCGGTCTGCGGCGTTGAACATATCAACAAGAACGGTTAGGCCTAGAGAGCCAAGACCCGTCTTGTAAATCTTGTAACTTTCAGCTTTTAAGCAGTTATTCTTCACGCGTTGAGAGGCGTGGCGTTGAGAGGCGTGGCGTTGAGAGGGGTTGCTTTCAAGAAGCTTAGCTAGTAAGCAGTCAGTCTGGGATATCAAAAAGTGAGGCGAGGGCACGCACCCAATTCTACCTCATGAATGGAAATTCCTGGGGATAGACGAGGCTCTATTAGCACAACGTCCCACCACGTATCTTCCAGTAGTCTATCGTATTCGTCATTGACGAAGTCGTAAACGCACAAGACCTCCTCTGTCTCCCAGGGCTCGTATATGCCGAGGAACCATTCCAATTGCGCATCTTCTGATACAGAGGGCTGTATATGCTGCTCAGGACGACCCTTGACACCAAAGATTTTACAAAACAGCTGGTATCTGTAGAAGCCGCGGAGGATGCGCTTCATTTCCGTATGGCTAAGGCTTCCCGACAGCGACAAGCCCTCGAAATTACACTGAGTCCATTCTATGAACCGGGAAACCAACGGCATCATCACAGTACAGTGGAAGGCAACAATGGGAACGATGTCTGCTTTGTCGGCTAGGGCGGAGTTATGGTCGATTGGTGATAAGACGCGTGAGAAATAAGTGCTGATGAAATGGCGCATGTCCTCCCAAATGCGCTGAGTTTTGTCCAAACCATGGTATTGCCGAGATGCTAATGTGTTGGCCAAGTGGACAGAAACAGCGTCGATGATCGTATGTCCAAGTTCCAGCCTTAAGCAGTGATACAACCACTTTTCAGGCTCGATAGCATAGTCTCTATAGAAAACAGGTGAAGCTCGTACCAAAGCCAAGAGATCCGCGATAGTATTTATGGAAGACAGGATTGTATGTCTGACATCGTAGGGAAGCTCCTCAAGACACATGGAGCTGGCAATGATTTGGCTAAGAGGTCGAGAACTTGAAGGTAAGCTATCTGTGATAGCAAGCGAAGGAATACCATGCGGATGATTGCTGGTTGTGTCCATGTTGAAAATAGTTGTGGTCGGGGGAGGGTTTAAAGATTGAAAAGAAAAATGAGAAATTTTCCAAAGATTATTTGTAGCAAGATAGCGGAGGGCTGAGCTGCCATGCTTGCAAGGGCTGTAACTTTGACCGGCTTTGAATGGTGCTAGTGGAACAGAGTTTGGAAACACATGTGAGCAGTATTTGGTAGATTTGTGATACACCATAATGTACCTCTTAAATAAGGTTACAGCTGATGATCCCGAAGGGCTATTTTGTCAGGTACGCTGCTGCATGTCAGAAGATGTCCTCTGAAGCTTAGCACGCCAAAATAAAGTAGCCTAAAATCTGCTCTAAGCTCACATAAGGTGACTAAACCTTTCGTCTCTAGTCAATCTGACACCCTGATAATGCGCCTGTAAGAACCGTTCATATAAAAAGACTTTGATCGTACGCTACCTAATTAGTCCATATGTATAGTTTGATGTGGTCTTGTGCCATCTGGAACCACATGTGCGAAAGGCTATTTAGGATGATGCCTGGTATTCAAGGTTCAGGTTCTGGGGATGCTGGTGACTGGGGACTGTAAATGGGACTCCGAGGGCTCCACGGAGTACCGACATCACTTGAAGAATGATAAAGGCGTGGACCATCAAACCAATCACCAATCTCACACCCTTCCAATATCCAAAAGCCATTCTTGTCTCGATTTTCCACGTGAAACGGGGGATCAGGATAACTGTTCTGATATAGTAGCTGGATCGAGTGCAGATTCCCATCTAAGCTGTCCCAGACCTGGCTGTAAGTCTCTCGTTGCCAGGCTAGCCGGGGGAAAGTCGTGATATGTTGGAAAATGACTGGTGGGAGCGCAAATGCACATTCGTCAAAGGGTTTGGACCATGTCTTGACGAATTGTCGAAGCTTCTGGATCATGTAGGTATAACTGATAAATCGCGATAAGATTGGTTGTTTGTCGTGTTTTTCGAATGAGATATACAGTCGTCTGAGGGATGGAAAATGCTGGGGCGATATGGCCTCGGTGAGGATGTTGAGGTGGCTCAAATCCAAGAGAAAGTTCCTTTTCAAGTCTCGTGGATTAGATGACCTGGCAACAGAATCTTGTCCTTCAAGACTCTCGTGCGGTAGTCCCTGGAGTGACCACCTGATTTCAAGGGAAGTTATCGAAGCGAGCCTTTGAGGTAGAAGAAGTCGGGGTATGTGAGATATTGTTGCTTCTCCAGACATTGCGATTGTGTCTGTGGAGTATAGAACGTCTGTAGTCTCAGCGTAACTATTCTAATCAGTATTGGAGAGAGAGAGTCAAACTAAATGGGCCTTACTTTTGACGACAGGATAAAAGCCAGCCCATGATTCCCATGTATCGGCGTAACGAGTCGCCGCTCTTACATGTATCAGTCCAAGGACCATAGTGGTTCGCTCCACTGGTCATGGGAACCGGGGCTTGGTCTGGCACTGCCAGTCGATGACAGAAGCTGCCAAACCATCGCCACTCTTGAATGTCTGTGGACTTATCCTCGGCGCTGTCTGGTTTGTTGAAAGATAAACCGATATGAAGTCGTCGATCTCCAAAGGCCAGCCGCAGAATATCGCGCCGAATGTTCGCTGGAACCTTGAACCACGGCGACGTTTGGTACAGCGCCGTGGGCTTTTTCACTGAAGCATCTTCTGCGTCGTGAAATCCAGACGGGGTAATGGCGCGTGGTCGTGGACTCGGCAAGACGGGAATGTCCTGACCATTGTCTCTCCAATTGGGTAAGGAGCCATTTACTGGATCTGGCGAAGGGCTGTGGTCTCTCGGAATCTCGTCATAGAAGCAGCAGCTTCCTGTGAAAGATGGACCTGAGCTTGACGAGGAAGGTGATGCCATGTATATCGCCGCAATGTGTAACGCGTTAAGGGAGGATGAACCTATGAGTCAAGATGGATAATCTGAACCATTTTCTGGACCGTGCGACGTCCATGCGAGTCATCACCCACGTGATGCTCATCCTTGCCTTACATCTCCAACCCACTGCACGATATTATATCCACAAACGCTGGTTGTATTTAAAACCTACATGTACGACTACGCCCTATGTCATAATTTATGACAAAAGATGATCCGATCTCGGGGTAATCGGTGGAAACCCCGCGCAAGGGCAATTGCCGGAAGGCGTTCCGGTAATGATCGACACCCAGTCAATGCGCTGCGAACGCTACGAGCCGTGATCTGCCACTATTTGCGTTAGTGTATAAAAGATCTGTCTACTTAAAGATTGACGGCACCTCGATGTCGATCTGAAGGACATTTTCTTTAATTCTCTTCAATTTATTCGTGGTTTGTGATTGTCCGGACTCAGCAACATGTCGGCCCAAGATTCCCCAACGCCCAGTATGAAGAATGGAGACGAGCCGATGGGAGGGGATGGTCATGTCTTGGTACCACCAGACATCGATAATCGGATCAAACGAAAGGTAATTTCCCTAAATCCCAAATTTGGGAAAGTCATTGCTCAATTCCAGTTCAGCTTGACCGACGTGTTTTACCCATCGTCTGTTGTCTTTACGTCCTCTCATACTTGGACCGCGGCAACATAGGCAACGCCAAGACGGCCGGCGCCCAAGATTCACTGGGTCTCAGTTCCTCTCAGTGGGCCTGGGTTCTAAACTCTTTCTACATTGCGTACATTCTGTTTGAATGGACGACTATGTTTTGGAAGATTTTTCCAGCACGTATTTATGTGTCAGGTTTGTGCATTTGGTAAGTCAAACATCTACCCAATGGAAGATTCTTACTCATTGAATCATAGCTGGGGAACCGCCGCCATGTGCTCAGGCGCAGCGAACAATATGGCTGAATTGGTCGTCACTCGAGTATTCTTGGGCATATTCGAAGCCACGTTTGGCGCCGGAGCTCCGTACTTCTTATCTTGCATATACAAAAGAAGCGAGTTGGGCCTTCGAATGTCAATTTTACTGGGCATGTCGCCACTCGCAAATACTTTCGCTTCGAGTCTAGCATACGGTATCACCCATATCACTGGATCTTTGGAACCATGGCGATGGCTGTTCATCATTGGTAAGAGCGATCTTCTTGTATATTGATGGCTATACTAACCCTTTGTTCAGAAGGAGCACCGACAATACTTTTCGCGCCCGTGGTCTATTTCTTCCTGATCGACTCACCATCAACAGCCCGGTTTCTGAACGAAGACGAACGAAAGCTGGCCGTCCAACGATTACAACTCCAAGACAACACGGCAAAAGAATCCGTCAGCTGGAAACAAGTTCTGGCTGGAATGATCGACTACAAGAACTACATGCATGCAGTCATGCACTTCTGCTGTAATTTCTCTTTCGCAGCGCTATCCAACTTTCTGCCCACCATCGTCAACCACATGGGCTACGATTCTGTCACAGCACAAGGTCTCACAGCTCCCGCTTACTTCGCGGCTTTTCTACTGTGCATTGCAGCTGCGTTCTTCTCGGACAAGTACGGATGTCGTGGGTTTATCGTTGCGGGTTTTGGCGCGATGGGTGCTGTTGGTTATGGTCTCCTTGCTGGTGTGCAAGATATCGAAAAGACGGGACCGAGATATGCTGGAGTATGGCTTGCGGCTTGTGGAATCTTTCCTGCGCTGGCTATGAACATTACTTGGCTGTTGAACAACCAGGGAGGAGACTCGAAGAAAGGAGCTGGACTTGCTATCTCGCTGATTATTGGACAATGTTCGTCTTTGATCAGCAGCACCGTGTTTCCAAAAGAGGATGCGTAAGTTGAACTCCTTCTGTCATACTGCTACTCCAGCTAACACCGTTATAGTCCTTTCTTTACCACAGGCTGCGCAATCGGTTGCGGCATGAGTGGAAGTATCGTTGTTTTATCTCTGATTATGCACTTTTTGTTGGACAGGGAGAACAAGCGCAGGGATAGAGTGTACGGCCCTGTTGATCCCAATGTTGAGATTGATGTTTCGGAGCAGGGCGATTATAACCGGCAATTCCGATACATGACGTAGCAGCTTATAGTGTCATCAAAATAGCTCGGAGTGGAAGGAAACTGTCCTGGCTGGGTAAATGATAGAGATTAGTCTACTACTACCTATGTCATACATGTTCAGATGCCACATCATCAGCGTATCTAACGTCCAGCGCCATTGCCATGCCTCTCGCCATATGAACCAGCATATGACAATGCAACGCCCATATGCCAGGGTTATCTGCTACCAAGGCCAACACGACATGCCCGCGCCGCGGCACACTGACTGTATCCCGACGTACCGGATACTCAAGATTGAGGCCATTCGGTGGTGCCTCTCCGGTATGTGGGTTGTAGCTCCCCCAACTGTCACGACCGGGATTTCTATACGAGGATAAGACGTAGAAGGAATGGCCGTGAACATGGAAAGGATGTGCGCCATCATCAAGGTTGTTGATAATAATGTCGACTCTTGTGGGTTGTCCCGAGGTCAAAGGGATGAGAGAGACGAGTTGGTTGTCGTCCCAGGAAGATCGGTTCTGTGATATCAGAGGAGGAGTTTGGGGTTTCCAGGATGTGTGGTTGATGAAGCTGACAGGTTCATAATCAAGATGTGCGAGCTTCTCGGTCTTTGCATAGAGAACGATAGTTTGCTGTGCTTTTTCCGGTATATAGGTAACTCTCGTCGACGCCTTAAGCTCTAGTGAATCGAGAACATGGACCTTAGTGACGTTTGTAACTGGGTTGACTTCTTCGATGCTATACTCTCCCACATCCTCGGTAGAGGCTGGAAAGGCTTGTACCGGATCCAATGATGGGTTTGTGTAACCAAAATCTCTGTTTGATCATCTTGTCAGCATTGGCATCATCAATAATCCCACCAGTTCTGACAACTTACTCCATATCCATGTATATAACGAGTTGGCAACTGCCAGTATAGTCCGAGTCCCATTTGACAATGAGATCAACTCGTTGTCCAGGGTAGATAATACCGACAGTTTCTACCTCTTGTGATTGAACGCCAAAACCCCCATCGACAAACACTGGCTGAATAGTGGCTCCCTCTAGACCAACACTAAAACCAGCAACTGACCCAGTGTTCACAACTCTCAACCTCATAGTGTCACTCAGAGAATTGAACAAGGGTTTAAATTCAGTTCTCGCTACCTGCGAACAGTTGACCGGTCTCGCAGGAACAGCCATAGAACAGTTGAACCGTCCCCGGCCATTTACCAACAGTGAATCCGGTACAGGTTCGTTACCCCGACTACTAGGATCTGCGTACCAACTCAGCACCTCGGATTGGTTTCGATGGAACCAGTCGCCGACCATGATGAGATAGTCCTCTTCGAAAGAGCTGACGCCGCTTGGGGAATGTATAACCAGACCTCCCCATAGTCCATCCGCGCGCTGGAGATCAGAATGGCTGTGCCACCAGAAAGTGCCACGCTCGTCGTCGCCTATCGTCAATTTGTACGTAAATGAGCTAGCAGGCGGTATCTGGTCTTGTGTAAAGCCCACAGCTCCGTCCATAGCATTCTGGTTCTTGAGGAGAAGACCGTGCCAGTGCAACAATACACCTTCGTCCTCGAGGCCATTTCTGACATGGACTATAATCCTGTCGCCAGATCTGGCTTCGATCAAGGGCCCCGGAAACTGACCTGGATGCAGGAATTAGACAAAATGTTGAGCACCAGGAAGTGGACTTACCGTTTACGAGATATACTTGCTTCTCTACACCGTCGGGTGATCTGAGTCCCGAAGTGATGGTCCAGTTGAAAACAAGTGTTGTCGGCGGACGAGATACATGTTCGTGTGGATGCAGCAAGTAGGCCAGCTGTTCGGATTTCCTGTTGTTTAATGGCGGTGTTTGACTGGTGTATAGTATAGCTACTAGGCCAAGTGCGAGAATGGCCAGAGTGAACATGAAACCTGTTCTTAGTCGTGTGCTGCATGGCCGCCTGACAAGTGAGAACGATGATCGGCCATAGACTGAACGCAGGGGTGGATCATTTCGAAAACCTTTGCTCTCATCGGTTATCTCAAATTCGTCGAGTAATGCATGAGCTTCCTCAACGTGGGCGACCATGGTGAATATTCCTTGTTCAAATGGGTTGCTTGACAGCAACAAAGTCGGGTGCTTTTGTAATAGAAGATAGATGCGACAGTCTCAAGGACCCATATCTGTGCCGGACATCCGTTTGGTACTCCAAACCACTCAAAATGTCGATGATAGGTGCGTTGGAGGGAGATGACTACTGGTGAGATAGCCCACGAGATCGATTGTTAGCAGTTGATTGGTGGGCTCAGCACGTGAAATGCACTACGATAAAGTAGGTGACCCAACCCAGTGCAGATCTTCACTGCGACACTCGCGATGCTCCCATGACTACATCTCTCTTCTTTCAGTAAAATGATCTCGACTTGAAACGTGGGATCAAAATATTTCTGATCGTCGTTCCGAGATCTACTTCAAGCATCAACCCATTTTTCTCCACTTGCAGAGTAACACCTCTGGACGACCTACCTGGCCGAAAGAGCGATACCGAAGCAGATATAATACTCAACATGCGTCAATTAATAGAATCAGCAGTTCTCTGGCTCCTAGACTTCTTCCGGGATCCTTCATGTTCACTCAAAATGTTATTCCTACGAGCGTCAGGCTGGATCATTGCGTCGCTTCTAGCGGCTACAAGACCCGCTGCGACAAAAGGTCTGGCTGATATCGACCATGTTATTCTGTTTATGCAAGGTAAGATACAGAAATGAATCACTCAAATATGACCAGCCTGACAAGTTGATAGAGAATCGCGCATTTGACCACTACTTCGGTACCATGGCCGGAGTCAGAGGCTTTGCAGACCCAAACATGCAGAGCACCACCTGGAAGCAAAAGGTCACTCCACAGCAAAGCAAAGACACAGATTCCATCACTCCTTGGTACCTGAACTACCTCGGAGGCACATGGCCAGAAGCCACTCAGTGTATGAGCGCTGGTTCCAACGGCTGGGATGCCAACCACGCGGCTTGGAATAATGGCGCCAACGACCACTGGGCTATGAACAACACGCCCTACAGCATCGGCTACTATAAGCGAGAAGATCTTCCTGTCCATTTTGCATTGGCGGAGGAGTGGACTGTTGGAGATATGTACCAGGAATCCGTCATCGCTTCGACCAACCCCAACCGTGTCATGTGGATTAGCGGTTCCATCAATGTGCCCGGCTCTCCCCAGACCAAAGCCGAAGGTGGATATCCATATATCGACAATAACGAAACACCTGGATGCGATAGGCAGGGTATCAACTGCTATCCTCTCAAGTGGACGACAGCCGCGGAGAAATATGAGGCTGCTGGTGTATCGTGGAGTGTGTACCAGGACGCCGACAACTTCGACGATAACCCTTATGCATGGTTCGAACAGTTTCAGACGTCGAAGAAAGGATCCAAGCTGAATAAAAAGGGTATGAAGGGTCAGTCACTCGACGCTTTCTTTTCTCAGGCCGCGGCTGGAACACTCCCGGAAGTCTCGTACATCGTCGGGCCCATGCAGCTATCAGAGCACCCTCCCTACTCGCCCAACGACGGCTCATGGTTACAGAAAAAGGTCGCTGAGGCAGTCATAAACTCACCGAAATACTCCAAGTCCGTACTGATTGTCTCCTACGACGAGACTGGTGGGTGGGCAGACCACGTCGATCCATATCATGCTCCCAATGGAACGCCAGGTGAATGGATCGACGACCCCTACGGAGAAGCAGGCCACACACCCATTGGCCCAGGATTTCGTGTTCCATTCTACATAATCTCCCCCTTCACCCGAAAAGGCGGCGTCTACACCGAGCACTGCGACCACACATCCCAGCTATCTTTCATCGAGAAATGGCAAGCTGCCAAGGGCCGCGATGTCAAGACGGAAGAGATGGTCCCCTGGCGTCGCGACAACATGGCCGATCTGAGCAATGCTTTTGACTTTGAGAACCCAGATTATACCATACCTGATCTGCCTGATGCGCCTGAGCCTCATCGGAATAGTAAGGGAGACTATGACGGTTCCTCGCATTGTGCGAGCTTGTATGGGAATGGTCGGCCGGATGTTCCGTATACTGATGAGGGGGCAAATAATGATACCGCGAGTTTGGCAGAGAAAGGGTTTAAGCCAGTGCGCGGATTGCTCACCGAGGGGCGGAATATTGTCCTTGAGGTTTCTGGGCAAGCTGTCAGTGTTTCGTCAAGTGGCGATGCTCTTATTCTTAGCAAAGCCACAAAGAACCACGATGATGTCCAGCAGGGTTGGATCATCCACACCGTACAGATCGGCGGCAATGACTTTACCATGTCATCTGTGAAGAACGAGTTGTATATCTGTAACGGCATGAAGCTTTGCAAAGACTCCAAGTCCGCTGTTATTTTCGCGGTCGGATTCGAACCGGGTAACGGACACTCATTCAAGGACAAGAAGTCCGGGCAGTATTTGACTGGAGGAGAAGAAGGCCAATTGGACTGGCAGAAGAGCGAGACGTTTTGGAAGGCATTCAGTGTTACGTACTAAGATTATCCAAGCATATAGAAAACGCATATCCATTTGAATCACTCTATTGTTTGCCCCTTGAGCCTTGCGGAGATAAGATTCTGTGTTGGTGAGTAACTCCGGTCTGTCAGCCAATGGCAGCATGTCGCCTCCAAAACAGATCTTACTGTGCATGAGATGGCGTCTCGATTGACCCATCTTTATTCACAAAGTCCGGACTTCTCCATGGGAACCCTTAGCCTAGATCAACTATAAGTGAAGAACAAGGTCTCGGAACACTTGGGCTGGTATTCGAACAGTGAAATATTCGTTCAGTACTCGTCGAAGAACTCGCCTTTAACAGCTATGCCAACACCTAGCCAGACCAACGCCCAACAAGTCAAAGACTTTGTCCCGACAACGCATGACAAGCCATATCCAGCCATAGACCCAACGAAGGCTACGCTACCAGAGGACTATGTCGTCTGTATTATCGGGGCTGGAGGTGCAGCAGGGGCAGGTCTCGCCAGATCATTCGCAAAAGCCGGTGCATCCGGCATGATCCTCGCGGCTCGAACAGAAGCGACGCTCGAAAAGACGTCGAAAGAGGTTACTTCCATCAAAAGCTCGACCAAAGTTGTCTCAGTGACTTGCGACATCAGTTCAGAAGCCGATGTCGTCAAAATCGCCACAGCCGTAAAAGAACAATTCAACGGCAGACTTGATGCTGTCATCGTCAATTGTGGCTTTTCAGGTCCTTTGTCAAAAGCGACTATTCTTGAGGAAGACGTCGCGGATGTCCAGAAAGCTTTTGCTGTTCATTGCACTGGTACATGGCTTGCTGCTCATCACCTTGTACCATTCCTCCTTCAGAGTCAGGGCAGTTTCATCGTCATAAGCTCAATTTCAGCTCAGGGTATCAGTGGCTTTGGCACAACATCACATTACTGCGCGAGTAAGCTTGCGCAAGCTCGCATGGTGGAAATAATTCACGCCCAGTATGCTGAGAAAGGGTTGTTCGTTGCTAGTGTTCATCCGGGTGGCATGAAAAGCGAATTTTCAATGGCGGCTTCGAAAGACATCCAGCACTGTGAGTCGCGGCTAGATGTTAATGGACATGGCTAACTAGGCTCAGTACTCAATGACGACCCGGATCTTGTCGGTTCCTTTTGTGTTTGGCTCAACAACACTGAAGGTGTAGAAAAGCGAAAGGAATCTCTTAATGGACGATGGTTATCGTGCAAGTGGGACGTGAGTGAGCTGGAGGAGAAATACGCAGTGATCAAGGAACGCGATCTACTCCGGTTCAGAATGGCAATTGAATAGGTCCGTATATTGTATTTGTTACCTTACGATAGATACTAGTCAGTACCCCTGGACGAGCTTAAAATAAGTCAAGCATCATAAGCCTTCTCTCCTTGACATCCATCTTACCCAGGCTCTCAATATCTGCCCTCTTCAACGCAATGAACCATTCAACATACTCCTGTCCCAAGACCCGAATCGCCCAGGTCCAGTCATTCTCAAGCTCTTTTAGCGCTTGCTCTAGCGAGGTTGGAAGAGGCTTGGTCAATCCGATCTTCTCTTTTTCTTCGTCTGAGTAGAAGAGGGTGAATTCTGTAGCATGGTCAGCCGATGTAGACTATATGCCTTCACAGTGAAACTTACTGGTAGCTGCCTCAATCTGAAGAGGCTTTGGATCAAGCAAAGCTCCCATGACTCCAGCGACCATGGCGTATGGGTTCGAGGTTGCATCATTAACCCGAACTTCCCAGTGATTTTTGGCCACTCTTCTGACGGGCATGTCTCGGTTATTGTCACCCCAGCCAACGATGCCACCGGTGCACATTTTTCCAACGCCAACTCTTTCATAAGAGTCACTTTGTGCCATACCTATTGCTGCCAAAGCAGGTATATGGCTCAGTAGTCCACCCATAGCTACATCCGGGTCCCAGACCTTGTCCTTGATCGTCGGTGTGGCGGAAATGTGAATATGCTGACCACTTTTCTGACCAGTTTCCCCTTCGTATGGCGTTGGATAGCACGTAGCTACCATCTTCTTTGCATGCGCGAAATTCTTGATGAGCTGGACAGCATAGAAATATGCATCGACAGCCTCTACCGGAGGTAGTGGTGAGAGAGCGACTTCGTAGGCCGATACCCCGTACTCCTTGACAGCTTGCTCAACTTCAATACCAGCTTCCGCCAAGCCAGTGAGGACCTCACTTATTACTGGCCAGACTCTGGATCGAAGAGTTTTAGAACTGTGGGCTACTCCCGCAGTCCCAGCCTCTGCAGCATGGAGCGTTCCAGGTTCAAGCAAGCAAAATTCCAACTCCATACCAACCAAAAACTCTAGTCCCTCCAATTTCTTAGCTCTCTCGACCAGATTCTTCAAATTCTGCCTCGCATCGGTATTCTGAAACGCGACGTGACCGAAACAAACGGCTGAGTTTGAGCCACGCCTCGCGACCTTTAGTGACGAGACATCAGGCCAGATTTTGCCAGACTCTATGAAATGCGGCATGATCTTGGGGATGAACTCAGCGGTAGTGGTGACGCATGTGTCGAGGGGCGCGCAGTTGAGATATCCATTGGATTCAATGATTTTCTTGAAAGTTTTGACGGGGACTAGTCTTGTTCTAAGAACACCGCAGATGTCGACCCATTGGAGAATGACAATCTTGATGGATGGGTGCTGGGACCAGAAGTCTTGTTTGGCGCTTGATGAGCTTGCCATGCTTGTCATGCTTGAGCCGCTACGTCGGGAAAACATGATGATGAGGAGGAGATGGGGAAGACACTTATGCACGACCAAGATCTCGGGGCTATGCTAAAATTTATACAAAACAAGATATAGGTGGATGCAGTGCTGGCAATCGATTCGACTTATTTTCAAGTCAGCCGCAGGATCATACACAGTCTTGATGCGAGTGGCTCACCAAGTAAGCGCTAGATAAGCGTGGTCAGATGGGGCGTCAGACAGCCAGTCAAATGCAAAGATTGGTGTAAATTTCCCGAGAAAACGCAACTCCGTAGGAATTCATTTCTGACAGGATGCTGACACACAAATGAAGAATGCAGTGATCAGCGGTTTGTGGTATTCCTTTGGTGATGGTGCCGCATAAGCACAGCTTCGCAAGCGAAGTCCATGAGCTGGCGATGACTACCAGTAAGCGGAAGATTTGTTCTATGAGGCCGAGCCGCTGAGGTTATCAACATCTGAAGCGGCAACCTGAACAGGCGTAAAGTAGCCAGGTTAATCTGTCTCTTCTGCTCTCAGCGATGTATTTCGCTATCTCGCTGATTAAGCACAGCAAGAGACGTACATCCTCCTTCCAAAGTCTTCAGTTTATGGTTCTCTGTCGCAATCGATGGAGTTGCCAGCCATGATGTCTTGATGTTCGACAGAGTTCAAGGTTAGAATAACTCAAGTTACATGGACTTCATACTATGTGCCTGTTCCTGTGTTATGCCTTCAAAGCAATTGGAGTATTCACTGAAGGCGATAAACTGGGATTAAAGGACTTGAACTTTCGAATGTTTAATCGAGAGGGGAGAACCTGTTCACAGACTATCCTCAATTTTAGAAAGGAGACTGGCCGTTTGTTCACTGTAACAAAGGGATCGCCCACCACGTGTCTTTGCATAAATGCCGCGAACAAAGACCTCTGATACAAAATTGTATGTAGCACAAGCATCATAATGTGAATTGAACAGTGCATATGGAATGCTCAACTATTCAAGGAACACGCCATTCTTTTTCTATTTCTTCAAATCTTGTAAAAGTATAAAGCCTTGGCAATCCTCCACTCTGCCAAGAAGAATTCTCACTACACTCATCTTCACTCTTGCATCTGGTATATCGCCTTCGCAACATCTCACAACACATAAACACACTTACAACACAGAAGAAACATTCAGCAACCGCAAAAATGGATTCATCTCCTATTTCCACTCCACCCCGCTTCACCTCTCCTCCTCCTTCTCCCAGTCCTGCCTCTCCCAAGCAGGCCTGCTCTATTTCTGTTGACCCCAGCATTCCCCACCACGACCTGGGCAAGAACTATGGGACCTGCAATTGCTCTGGTTGCACTGGCTGCACCGGCAAGATCTATTGTATCTCCAGTCAGCAGTGTTACGACTGCTACTGCAATTGTGCTGTCTAGATGAGGACTTCTGGATGGGTGTTGGAGCGTAGGTGGGATGATGGGTTGGCCCTCAGGCCTCGCGGGCTCGAGGCTAGGTAAAGGCTTGCTCAAAATCACCAGGCCGGTCCTCTGTGATTAAGACTGGTTTCCTTTTTCTTTTGTGTTCTGAGATGGTGAGTGTCTCTGCAGATAGCATTGTTCCACAAGGAGCAGTGGCTAACAAGAATAGAGATCTTTTTCTTCTTCTTTAGATTGCCTTAAACTATTTCTTCCAGCAAGTCAATAAGCGAATGTTTACCATCAAATAATTAACCAGATATCTTTCATTTCAAAGACTTTCAATGTCCAAGAGAATACCGTGCACACTGGTGCAAGTTGAACCTATGCGTCTACCATCCGTTGACCCTGTCTGAACTGATTTTCGTTTTGCTGGATCAATTTGGGGATATATTTTAGTCTTGCGCATGGGTCGTAGCAGTTCTCTTGAGAAGCAGATTCCTCAAAGCCTTTGACAAGCCACCACACTGGCAGTCTAAGGACAGGAACAGCAGACATTGGCAAACGCCACATCGACCGTCATGTCCCTGTCCGTCCCAAATTTCTTGAGCAGTATCTCAGCCGTCTCTTCACGCTCGTTGAGTTGCTTAAGCTCTCCAAGCTCCTCAGATAATTCATCTTTGTTTTTCACAACCTTCAGCTCTTCCAAAGCAACACACTCTGCTTTTTTCACCAACTCGCAACCGTGGGATATGTAATACCTGAGGTTTCTCTTCCGCTCCACTATCTCCTTCATCCTCTCATCAATTCTTAAAATCGTAAGATAGATCTGTGATATACGAGGCCGACTTTCTAACATCCCTGATAAGCGTTCATAATATACCCAGTTCTCGTTCTCATCATAGCAAGCAGGAACAGAGATCTGGGTGAAATCTACCCACCGGACGTCCCGGTCCTGAAAGGGGTTCAAAAGATCAAGGTGCAGTATATCCAGTTGCGGGTTGAAGTACCCGATTTTGCCACGTTCTTGACATTGGTAAGGTGGAGGATTCAGGCGACATGCATGACACTGGCAACGCAGGAATGTAGTCAGTACCTGGCATGCCACATGACGAGATTCCTGACAGATACTGAGCGCGACGGGTGGCTTGGGCGATATGATCTGAGTTCCGTGGTACCGGGGTCTTGAGCAGATAATCTTTGGGATCGCTTTGTGGATTCTTGGACCTGGTAAGCTGAATCTCCAGATCATATAGCGAACTTCTGGCGGAAGATGCGCGAACTCGGTCGGCTTGTCGTGATCATACGAGCAAGTGCCTTGTGGTATGGTTTCTTCGGTAGTGATAATGGAACTCATACTGTTGGTGGTTGGGGGTAAGGGATTGGACTACTAACAGCCTGGAAGATGAAGAGCTATTTATATCACTTCTCACATTGTTAACGTTGCATAACTCGCGATATCATCGTGGGCTCTGAACCTTGATTAGTATAAGGTTTGGAATTCGTAAACATGACCGTGACAGGTCATTGAGTACGCCATTTAAGAGTATTCTTTTTGGATTTGTATGTCATCGCCAGAACTTAAACAAAGAGGATTCTGTGTCATCGAAACCTAAAATGCATAAGAGAAAGTCTCAGATACCATACTCCTGGCGGGATACTCGGGGTTTGCTTGTGACACATCTGGTGAGAAAGATGTCCGCAATGCGTACTTAATAAAACAACACTTTTGATCACACAAACTGTGATTCGACAGCTCCAGACGGGATGTATTTATGCAAGCGCCTATTGCGCAGCAGATTGAACCTCATGTTATCGTAGGGCAAAAAGGGTTTGCACAAATCCGAGTCACGATACTTTAGAATCGTTACTCTGCCGATGACAGCCTTGAAGATTACTATTCGGAAGTATCTGTCGGAAATCGATAAGAGAGTATAACTTTATCTGAAATCAATTGATCACTTGTTGTTTATTGATCACTGTTTGTAGACCACACTTTACTATGGATCCTTCAAAGATTGACCACAAGTAATTCTAGTTTAAGATGATCCCGGATTGAGAAATAGTCGGCGTGACTTTTTGACTCATGATTCTTTAGAAGGCAGATTATTGGGAATAGGAGCGGTGAAAGATTGTCATCCCTTTTTGCTGGCCCATATATCGTGGCTGATTGCGCTGCTCCGCCATGCTTGCTTACCGAACAAGGGTTCGCTACTGACCGAGCCCTGGTCAGATCTGTGAAGACATCTCGAGCCACAATGCAATTCTACATAACTGCACTCCAGATTCAGCAACTATTTCTTTTTTCTAGTTAGCAGAGCATTTTGTCCTTGCTAGTTCGACTAAAACAATTGCATCATTGTCCTGAAAAGCAGAGATCGTCACTGTGGTTCACCAGGCAATCTTACACGATCCACTGAATTAGTGGACTCGTTAGGCTGACTGACCACTAAGTGGTAATAGCTTCGGAGAAAATATGGAGGATCAAGGGTTCGTCACTCCGTCTGACAGGATGGAAATCCAGAAGGATGCAACGAGGCTGTGAAGCGAGTTGATATTTTAAGAAATCTGACGGTAAAAGATTTTCCGATATTAATATTATGTAGTAGTCCCTTTCCTTGTAATGTGGAAGAAGAACAAAGTTGTTCTTGCTCTCTTTCTGGAAGCTGCTCTTTTCCATCTCAGATCTAAGATTCGATACAAGATTAATATTATCAAATATGGCTTCACGTCGCCCCGATCTGGCTCAATACCCCACCGGCTTTACAATTCTCCGCATCTTCCAAGCGGTCCTCAGTATCATCACCATTGTGGTGACATCTTTCACAATCCACGCTATTGTGCTACCAGGAAACGCCTTATTGACCGTTGCTGTACGTTCATCTCATCAATAACACTGTAAGCATTTACTGACAGATCTTCCCAACTACAGAGCTCGATTACTCTCATAGTTTCACTATGGGGAGCTTTCGCACACTTGTCATTTAGTCGTTGGTTTAGCTTCCGCGCAGCTTTCGGTCTTGATGCAGTCCTCACTCTTTTATGGGGCATTGCGATCGCTGTTCTGGGTGCTCAGACATCGATTATGTGGATGTATGGCTCTGATTACTGCGAAAGCCATAAGTGTCCTGAAAATCTGCGATCTATCAGTCGCTTTTATGCATATGTTTTTGCCATCTGCTTCGGCCTTGGCGTTATTGGCTTGTAAGTTGACCTGTTTTTTACTTCGACATCAGACTAACCTTCTTCAGTATCTTTTCCTGCGCAACTCTTGTCTTCCATGGAGTTGTCAGTTGCCGTTCGCATAAGTATAACCAAATTGGTACGAACAAGGAGGCTGTACCAGTTATTGTTACGCCTGAACATCCTCAGGAATCTACTTCATATCAAGGAGCGGCTGGGTATCAATCACTAGCATGATTTCCTAAGAATAGTCATAGAGTTTATATTAATGTATATCAACTTACGCTTTACTGCGTGTCAGCCATACTTCCATTTATGCTAGGTGAAAAGAGAATGTTTTGATCAGCGGGCCGTGATGGTCATCTTATCGCGTATCGATAAGACGACGATAAGACAACCAACGATAAGATAATGCCACCTACCCGACACCATTGACAGCAACTCTGAATTTCAGTATAACAATCAGAGAAACACCGTCACGTAGAATTATATCTCATATTTACCTTTCCCCATTTGTTTCTTTTCTCTATTGTAATTCTTTAAGTTCAATCACTGGATGGAACAGCGGTTCTGGTCAGATGCTGGGGACGCGACCCATTGCTTGGAGGAGCGTGAGCCCAACGATGTCTAACTGCTTTGCGACGGGATGACAGCACTCAATCAATTTCCCTGCCAAATAGAAACCTAACAATTCTCACATGTCATGCCTTCGAATCTCATGAGCGGCAACTTGATGAATGATCTGATGTTTTTCTCTTTGTGTTGACTTTGCCCACCATCGGACGACTTAGTCAATCCCCGGTTCGGCGATAGCTTATTTTCTGTCGGCGACTAAACGCGGGAGCCAAAGAAGACACCGATGATGGAAGTAATATCTACAATTGAACTGCCGGACAGTCCGGAGGCCGGTCACTAAATATTAAAATTGCAGTTTTTCTTTCCAGCGGTCTCTAATCAATTGAGCATCAATATTCCTGTGTATTATCACGTCATCATGTCGCTCCGAAGACCCGCGTTGCGTGCTTGCGACAAAGCCCTAACAACCTCTATCCTCCCAAAATCACAGTATTGCAGCGCGTGTCGAGCTTTGAGAGTAGCAACAAGAAGTTCACACGAGATCAAGCTCTCTAAGCGTACATCATCAACTTTCATATCGAAACCCAATTACTCTTCAAGATTCTCCACTCCCAAGTACACAACCCACCGCGCTAGCTTTGCAACTCATACAAAAAACATGTCAGAGCCAACTGTTCATCCTCTGTTCGAGCCAGTCACGGGTACATGGCAGTATATCGTTGTCGATCCCAGCACAAAGAAGGCTGTCATCATCGACTCGGTCTTGAATTATGATCCCATTAAAGCAAAAGTGACAACCGAGTCAGCGGATGCGATACTAAAAAGTGTCCAAGATAATGGGTATTACGTTGATATGATCCTCGAGACTCATGCCCACGCCGATCATTTGACCGCAGCGTCCTACCTCCAGTCGAAGCTGGCAAAGAGTCAGGGCTCCAAACCAGCTATCGGCATTGGAAGTCGCATCAAACAAGTGCAGAAACTGTTTGGAGAGAAGTACGGCGTTTTGGGTAAAGAATATGAGACTGTCTTCGATAAGTTTTGGAGTGATAACGATGAGTTTGCAATCGGCACACTGAGTGCTCGTGCTGTTCATCTGCCTGGTCATACACCAGACCACATGGGCTACCACATCGGTAGTAAGTGTCCCAGAATCCCACTGTCGCATTTCAACTAACAATCTCAGGCAACGTTTTCGTCGGCGACTCAATCTTTCACGTCGACATAGGCTCCGCCCGAGCAGACTTTCCCGGAGGCAGCGCCCAAGACATCTTCAAGTCCGGGCGCAAGTTACTCTCACTGCCTGAAAACACCAAAATCTGGGTTGGTCACGATTATCCGCCAGATGGACGAGAAGCTCCTGTGCCATTCGCCACCGTCAAGGAGCACAGACAGAACAACAAGCATCTCAAAGATGGGACGCAGGAGGAAGAGTTTGTTGAAATGAGGAGCAAGCGTGATGCGACGTTGGCGGCGCCGAGGTTGATTCATCCCTCGTTGCAGGTCAATATTCGTGGTGGACAGCTGCCTGCTCCTAGTCCTTCGGGGGCGAGGATGGTTCATCTTCCCCTGACGAGTCCCTCTTGGTAGTATATACAGGGATAAAAATTGGTCGATTTGTATGTTTACGGAGTATTGCATAATGCGTCAATGTACTTCTAGTGTTGAATGAATTCTTTTATCTTAAAACGCTCCCTATGTTAAACTGTAGTTATATATCGTAGTAGACCTAGGCAGTCTGTAGATGCCTATCCCTTTGAATTTCTGACCAACCGTGATAGCGATGTTGGCAACTGCTGACCTTAATCTAGGCTGGGAGTTCATTGATCAGAGCGAAAAAAAAGCCGGTCAATATTGACGGCAGCTGGAAGTACGGCTCACTTGTAACAAAGAAATGCTGGGGACATGAGATAGTTGCCCACATCCACTTGTCTAATATGTTCATTCTATTTGGACGTCTACACTCTATGATTAAACCAACACAAATGAAATCCGTACATCTCTAAGAATACAAAATGTTTAAGGAAATACTACTCTGAGCAAAACTCCAGCGCCAAACATGGCGGCGATTGTGATGAAGGAGCTGACCCCCATGCTCGCCATGCCACTGATACCATGACCACTCGTGCATCCACCAGCCGTACGCGCACCAAAAGTCAGAAGAATTCCTCCCAGGATTAACCTTGGCAAGGATTGTTCTTGACTACTAACCATGGCATCCCGTATAGCAGGGACTTGAGCCATAGTCAACCAAGAGCCCGCGATAAGCCCGCCGGCGAATAGAATACTTTCGGGGATTGATTTGACCATCTTGCCACTCACGAGATCCCAGAACATGTTCCCAAACTCTCCATAAGCAGCGCTGACACCAACCGGCCTCTTGGTGAAAAGAACAGAAGCAAGTTGTCCAGCACCAATAAGTAACCCGCCGACAACCGGATGCAGCAATGTCTCACTGCGCGGCGCCACAGCCAATATCGCAGCCAAGATACCCAACAAGGTAATCTCATACGCGACCAGAACTTTGGTCGCCGACCATCCGGTAATAAGCATCAAAGTGTTATTCTCGGCGCGGCTCGTCGGCGGCAGCGGCTTGATCTTGACCCAAATAATCCCTGCGAGGAAACATGTGCACGCGAGCAATCTGCTGTGCCCAATACCGGCCGTCGCCTGCACGAGGACCGTTCCGGGACATGCACCGGTTAAGCTTATCCCCAGACCGAGCATCGTGCCGCCGATTAGGTTGCCGTTGTATCGGCCGAGCCTGGATGTTGGTTTGGCAGGGATTTGCGACGTGGATGTTTTGTTGTAGGCCGAGAAGACGACGGCACTCGTCGCGGAGGCTGTTAGGAAGGTGGCGAGCATGTGGAAGTCGGAGAGGCTGAATTGATCCCTGATAACTTGGGGGTTTGCCACACCCGAGAGGGTGAGACCTGTGCCGAAAATGGCCCCTGTCAATAAGCTTGTCATGTTTGTCACTGTCGCTGAGATGATGTGCCAAGTCTACAACTAAGCTGGATGCCAAACACGACCATCTTAAGGAGACCGTAGAGACTAAGAAATTTCTTTAATTACTAATTAATTAATTCATCGCTGTCTAGAATTTTGTTCTAATTTCCCTTTTTTCAACGCCAAGTGGACCCGAAACTCAGTTCAATAGATTTAGACACCGACTACAGCCGGTAGATCAAATGCCCGATATCCACACAAATCCCGGAAGATCCGGCGGCTCGGTAGTCGGACAAAACCCACCCGATAAGCTTTCCCGTTCTTTATTCCGAGTCGGTGTGCGAATGGGAACGGCACTCGCTTTTACGCGCGTACTTCAGAGCCGCACTCACCGCTTCGCCAAGATCCGCGTGGAACAAAGGTCTGTCCACTGCAAACACTGGACAGAGCTTTTTGTCGCCGCTGAAGTCATTGTGTCGTGTGCCAATTGAGCTCTCGTCGTCTTGTCTACTGTGGTCTCCTTCTGTTGCTTCTCCAAAGGAAGATGTTATACTGGGTACTGCTGCCCAGCTTGCGATTAACGGATTGTTTTCTGTACTTGTTTGGCCAAAGCCGACGGCTGCTAGAGCGCGTCTTGCCCAGCGATTATGTAGGCCGCCGAAATGCCACTGTATCGTAGATGGACTTGCCCATCGATCTAAAGCATTCTTGACATCTACCAAGCCCTGGACACTGGTGATGTCGATATTATTAATTGTTGAGCAGTCTATGACGATGGCGCGTAGCACGGGTAGTTCGTTGTCTTGTTTGCACAACCCTGATGTGTCGCACCAAAGAGCCTCAGCCTTTTCGTCCGATTGCTCTTCGTCTGGACATCTTGTGTGGGTGTAGACATAATCTGTCAAGTTCTTCAGGTGTTGTGCCTGATTGAGGTAGTTCAGGCCTTCGGGGAAATGATAGATGAGAACTCCGCCGCCAGGGCCTTCTACCAAGATGTCCTTGTTGGAAGCATCATTTCGTTCTAGGCTCAAGTAGATGTCCCGAGTAGACGGCGTCTCGTCGGCGTTTGGTAATGTTTTGTCCGTCTGCTCAACTTCAACTTTCCCCAAGAATTCGCCTCTCGTTCGTGCGATACGAACAAGCAACAGAAGAAATGAGAGACCAGTCGTAGTATAGATGGCTGGCTCAAGACCAGTAAAGACAGCCATAACAACACCGACGACCCAGATGATACACTCAAAGGGGGATAGATGCCAGTACTTGCGCACTGTAGAAGGCGAAGCGATGAGATTGAAAACAGCATGGATGATAAGTCCAGCAAGCGCTGCCCTGGGAATGAAGTAGAACACTCCTGTCAGCGCGTAAAGTGCGAGAAGTAGCATGAATGCGCTGAAGAGTCCTGCCAAAGGTGTTCTTACTCCAGCCTTGGATAGAACAGCAGATGCGCCGAATGAGCCAGTGCATGAGTAGCCACCCAGGAAAGGCCCCAGGATATTTGCGGTTCCTTGAGCCATGATTTCCTGGGATGGGACAACATCGTAACCTAGCTTCTTGCCAAAGCTCTTGGCAATAGCGATGTGCTCAACGATGAGAATCACAAGAATAATGGGGCTTTGTGGCAAGATGACACCGATGAGGTCTGGCTTGAGTTCTGGTGGACCGGCATGAATGAAGCCTGATGTAGCTTAGTAGGTGATCTCAATGTGAACACTAGAGAGCTGGCGTACCTTGGTTGATGTGGCCTACAATTCGAAACTTGCTTTCATCCTCCGACAGGTTTCGATTGACCAGAAAGCTAACAAGTGTGTACAAAATCATCGCAAACGTGAGACGCAGAGAAGACATAATCGACCAAAGTCGCTTTCTCGCAGGCTGACGTGCCTCCAACTTTGTAAAAGTGTACTTTGCCAACTCCAACAACACCAGACAAGTGATACCAATAGCAGCGTCAAGTTTTGTATTGGGAAGATTCTCCATCGTGGCGACAAAGACTTCGTAAGGCTTCTCTCTTGTGTTGATGCCAGGGATGCCCAGAAGGACTGGTAGTTGTGTGCACATGATGATGATGCTGGCTGCTGTAATGAATGCTGAGACGGGGATGTATGGGATGACTTCTACAAGCCAGCCAAGACGAAGAAGACCCAACGCGAAGAGGATAAGGCCGGTCATGAATGATAGTGTTTTGGCAATTTCGACGCTTGTGTATGTATCCGGTCGGGCTTCGTGGACGTGTGAGACAACTTCTCCGACTAGTAGGGAGCCAATGGCTGTAGTCTAATAACACGAGTCAGTAAGGCCTTGATGGGAGGCGAGGCACTTTGACGTACTCCGATAACGATATCCTTCGACGTTCCGAAAAGCCAATATGTCGCTGCACCAGCGAAGGAAGTATATAGCCCAAAGTCGGGCGGTAACGTAGCCAAAAGAGCATACGCCATAGCTTGAGGAATAACAACCAGGCCAACTGTAAGACCAGCAATGCTGTCACCGACAAGCCATCGCCAATTATACCGTGGTAGCCAACCAAAGCAAGGAAATAGAGACGTTAAGTATCGTAGTGTGCCATCTTTCGTAGGGATACATTGTTTGAGTTCTTCCGCCACCGTTGGTTCGGCTTCGAAGAAGGTGTCATCTACTGGCTTCATCTTAACAGTGATCCATCAATGGTGATTAGAGGAAATAGAAAGTAAGAGATTCTGGGGAAAAGAATGGCTTTATTTTGTGGGCCGATAAGGGCGAGTTTATACGAAAAATGTTTCGACGTCAGGGGGTGACGGATCCCGTCCCGACAGCCGGGCCCGGGGCGGACGGGAGGCTCGGCGGGTCGCGCTATCTTTTTACAGTCGGCGATCCGGACAAGGCAAAAGTGGCACCGATAACCTTGATAAAGCGGTTAGCATCGAGATGAAGACCGATAGTATTAATTGATTGGCTGTTCGCTGGATCGAAGTCGCATGTTTTGGTCACCGACTGTCTCCCTTGGGCACCGACAAACAAGCCGCACAGACCCAGAGCCGGGTGGTCTAGAATTGAGATCGACCGCGTATGTCTGTTGGAATTGTTGGGTGGTTGGACGCGTGTCATGATGCTCGCTAATATTTAATCTTTGTGGTTGCTCCCCATGGGGTTACCGAGTAAATGACGGAGGGCTCCGGCCATATCCTACCCATCCAAAAAGCCACTTCTTCGACGTTGCAGGTTATGACGTGAAACAAAAGCCCTTGATTCAATGGCTGGCAGGATAGGTGTCGAATTCGGACCTTGTCGCGCGTATCATTGGTAGACATTGATGCGACTTCACACGTGGAAGCTGGGAGTGGTTGAGTTGACATCACGTTGTGGGCTCAACGACAAAATGGCTGAACTATGTATTATTTTTACCGATTACCTATATCCGGAGAACGTAAAAAGAAAACCTCGTCGTGAGTAAGAAACAATTGCTGGCTGGTACAGTACAATAAAAAAGAGAAAGAAACATTTTCCAATTCGGTTATTTACGAATCAAGAATTGGCCCATACGCCGGAATACCACGAGTCTCCAATCCATACACCACCTTCGCTGTAACAGATCTGTTGGAAATAATACAAACACACTCAGCGCCACTCTCCTTATACGCCTGATACGCCAACTTCACCATGTCGGGTCGACCCTTTTGATCAGTGTCCCAGATGGTAGCGTCGGGATCGCAGGCCGTAATTGTGTCGATGATACCTTGGCCATAAGTTGTGAGAGGGTTCTTGGTGGACCAGACAACCTTGCAAGGCACGCGACGCTCCATGATGACTGGTAAACAGGGTCCGATACCGGAGCCAGTGGCGACAAGTACGACCTTCTTGAAGAGAGGCGCGATGGCGAGAACTCCAGAGGCAGGCGTTCCGCGTGTCCAGATTGATGTGGGAGGCTTCTCGATGATGCGCTTGGTCCAGTCACCGGCCTTGGACACAACGATTGAGAAGCCCTTGCCGCTGGGTTCGGGGATGGCGGCGAAGGCGTGCCATTCGACAAGAGGACGATCGGTGATACGGACACCGCGTGAAGAGCATGGTGGAGGAGTGTCGAAGTCGAAGTGCAGACGGACGGCGTGCTTGGATAGAGGCTCAGGAACGACATTGACGCGACGAAGTCTGGTCCATGGGAGAGCGATACTCAGTGTGATGAGCGAAAGCAGCCAGATCGTGGGTGTCTCAGCCAAAGCTGGTCCAAGAGGTCCAGTGGTAGATGCTGCGGTCGAGACGATAACGTGAGCCCAGACGAGAGCAACAGAAGTCCAACCGACAAATCGATGCGCCCATTCAAACTGATCGTGCATCTTCATGCGAACAGAAGGATACGCCATACCGAGAATGAAGCACAGGAATCCCAAGATGATATACGTCAAAGCGAGGACAACAGACTTGATCTGCGCGGGATGCTTCTCCGAGAGGAAATCGCGGCTGACGGAGATGGTGTACATGAACCACCAAGCAGTAGCAGAAACAGCACAACCAGAGTGGACACCACCGTTGTGATACACGCGCGCGAAATGTCGTCGGATGGATAGAGGGAACGATGTGGGGACTCGAGAGCAGGTGAAGAAGATGGCGTTGACGACGTACTCCTGTCGAATAAGGACTGCGGCGAGAAGATTTGAAGCGACAGCTGTTGCGACGTGTGTTGGCTTGGGATAGTAATTGTTGTCCTTGCTATCCACCAACAGAGCGATAAGGACGATGAGGTTGGTGAGGAAGATGAAGCCAAATAACTTGCGATACGCTGAGAAAGCAGTGTGTCGCACCCAGCGCCATCCATGGAAGCCGCTTTTCTCCGGAAGAGGAAACTCCTCCTCATTGTATTCATCCACAAGCGGCTTATCATCCTTCTCCAGATCGCGCACGCTGGTATCAGTTCCAACGACAGTTCCATCGCTGGAACTAGTCATAGACATCATGCGATCAGCAGAAGGCCACAAAGTCTGCGGTCTAGCCTTCTCAATAACCGTAAGACCAACAGGCTCGACAACATCACCCTGCTCAGCAATCTTCATCAGAGCGCGCTTGTCAACCTTGCCGTTAGGCGTGAGTTCCAGAACGGGAAGCCATTTCCAGATTGATGGCACGGCGTAGAAGGGTTGGGATACGGCAACGGCGCTCTTGAGCTTGGCCTCGTCGATCTTGGAGGGCGCGGAGTAGAAGCCCCAGAGGCTGTTTTCGATCTTGAGAGCGCAGCCTTTTACGACGCCGGGGGTCGTTTCGATGGAGCGTGAGACGCCGTCGAGTTCGACGCGGAATCCTTGGATTTTGACTTGGTCGTCCTTGCGGCCGAGGGGGAGGAGACTGCCGTCTTCTGTCCACTGGGCGAGATCACCAGTGTTGAACATCATTCGTCTATTGCATATTAGTGAAACTGAGATGGTTATTTGTTAAAGTGTGCTTACCCATCATTGGTGAACTTGTCCAATTTGTATCGTGTGGCTGTCAGTTCAGGCAAATTGATGTAACCCGCTGACACACCTGGACCACCCGCCCACATAACACCCGGCTGGCCAATCGGCACAGGATTCTCATCATCATCCAGAATATACACATTGGTATTAGGATTGGGCTTTCCAATCGTCAATGGAATACCGGGTCTGTGAAGATGACCTGTGTTGAGCATGCTGATCTCTGTAGGACCGCAAACATTCCAGAAGTTAACGTGGGGAGCCCACTTCTCAGCCAGAGCTAGAGGGCAAGGCTCACCGCCGACGGCGATGGTGTCGACGTTGGGAAAATCTTCGGGGTTGGGCATGTATTTGAGGACGACAGAGGGAGTGGCGATGATGGTGTCGCAGCGTTGGAGACATTCTGTCCAGGGAGCGAGACCACTGCCTCGGATGTGGAGGGTACCGCCGTTCATCATTGTGCCTAGAATTTCCCAGGCGCCTGTTCATGTCAGTGATATTTCCTTTCGATGATTAAGATTGACTTACACATATCAAAAGCGACGTTGAGTTGTTGAGCCACGTTCCTGCCAGGTCGAATACCAAGCTTTGAAGGTTCTGCCAGTAGAGTGTTGGTGACACCTCTATGTCGCACATCGACACCCTTGGGCCGGCCTGTGGTGCCAGATGTGTAGATAACATACGCGCCGTCGTCTGTAGTAACCTCGACCATGGGATCTGATGGGTTTCCCATGTGCCAAAGTGGTGAGGTCGAATCCAGGTCAACAACATTGACCATATTCCGTCTATCATCAGGAATACTTCGAACAACCTTCTCAAAGAACTTGGGCAGACACAGAACGACAGGAGCATCTGAGTCGGCAATGTCAAAGCCCAGGGTATCATCCGTGACGATACCACCATCCAATGGCACATACTGTCCACCAGCTTTGAGAACAGCCAAGATGAACACCACCATCTCGATACATCGTGAGTACACACACACCACACGATCACCTATTCTCAATCCATAAGTAGCAATAAGCTCGTTCGCCAACATATTCGCCCGTCGGTCGAGTTCCGCGTATGTAATTGTGCTGCCATCGTAGTGTCGAACAGCGACGAGATCAGGATGCGCCTGCGCAACCGCCTCGAATGCATGATGTGCGACCTCGAAAGGAATAGGGACCTCGGGACCCTTGCTAAATTCGTTGAATAATTGTCTATCCGCCAGGGACAGGCTCTCGATGGAGCTAAAAGAAGAATAAGAAGACATGGTGACGAGTGTTTGGAATACACAACAAGATCGACGACACCAGGAACCACATCACAAAGGTCTTTGCGTTATGGGGATACAAAAGCACTTAAGTAATGTATGCCAGACACAAGCTATGTTCTTGGCTTACGGAAGTTAGCTTGTCGAAACCAGCTTCTTCTCCGAACAGGATAAATTACCGCTCCCTGTTCCGTGAACTGTTTCGGAAGCAAGAAACTTCTCTGTCCTATTCCATCGTTTCGGCAGCTCGTACATCGGCAGCCCTGCCCCGATAATACTGCTCCATTAATTATCCCTTGTGTATGTGACCAGTGGACCTTGGCAGGATAAGGTTGCAGTAGTTAGATCTTTTGGAACAATGGACAGTAGACCTCCGTGGAAAAAGCAACCCGCCAAGACATCAAGAGCTTGATCGCATTAGCTGTACCTTGGAAGCTGATTGCCCAGTAAGATTTTCAGGGACCGTTATTGTTGTCCTGTCCCAAAACGAAACGGAGTAAATGCAGTTGACGTTTAGCGTACCGTTCGGAGTGGGGGGGCTACAAGGGGTCCCTGAAACGGTTGTCTGCAAGGGTTTATTCACAGAAGCTGGCAGCTGTCAAGACGAACTTCCGTTTTTGTGAGAAACGCACTGACATTACTCAGAGAGTTGTCATCAACCTAAACGGGTATACAAAACCGTTGACAGAAGGGATCGACGGACTCGCCTACTCCAAATGCCGAAACGACCGTTCCGGGACCTGTGACATGTCCACTTGGTCGAAACTCGAGGTCTTTACTTTTTATACGAGTTGCATCGTAGGGACAAGGTGTCTACTGTACGGGATTCAAAGTTGAACTTAAACTTGATCTTTGGACACAGAAACAGTTTTGCATCATCATCTTTTCTTTTTCTCAACTCTTAACCACCTACGCCAAGAATATCCCATCACAATGGACAATCTCACAGACCTCAAGCTCTCCATCGTCGAAGAGACGGGTGTTGCAACCATCCAGTTCAACAGACCTGCGAAGCGCAATGCCTTTGCTCAGAAGACCATCGATGAGATCGTGGCTACTTTGGCCTACCTCGAATCGGTGGAGACGGTGCGCGCCGTGGTTCTGACTGGTGGACCAGAGGGCCATTTCTGCGGTAAGTTCCTGACGATCAGTGCCGTGTCTTGTTCCACCAGTGATTAACGATGGTGTAGCGGGGATGGATCTCAATGAGTTGGTTGAGCTGTCTACTTCCAAGGCACACCAGATCGCCTTTCTCAAGGATTTGACGGATGCACTTGATCGGTTCACCAAGCCGATCATTGCAGCCGTCGTAGGCTATGCTGTGAGTATCGCTTCGGTCATTTGATGTTCATGCTAATGATGTGTTTAGTTGGGTGGTGGGTTCGAGATTTCCCTTGCTGTAAGTCCCGGTATATCACATATATGTGTTGCAGTTAAGCTCATTTCACTCTGCAGTGCGACATCATCTACGCCGCCGAAGATGCCATGTTTGGTCTCCCCGAGGTCAAGATTGGAACGATCCCTGGAGCTGGGGGTACACAGCGTCTGGCACGTGCCCTGGGCAAGCACAAGGTTTGTTCCCTACGCAATCTCAGGCCATCTTGCATGAATTACAACTGACATGTGACATCAAAGGCGATGGAATTCGTATTGACAGGCGAACCTGCCAGCGGTGCAGAGTTTGAGCGTCTTGGAGTTGTCACCAAGGTGTTCCCCAAGGCAGAGGTTTTGCCTGCCGCTACTGCTCTAGCTGAAAAGATCGCTAAACTTTCGGGCCCGGTTATCAAAACGGCTAAGCAAGCTGTCTTGACAGGTATGTCTCAGATGTTATCTTATCTGCTCTGTGATCCACCACTAACTCGTATTCAGTGGAAAACAGTACGCTTAGCGCTGGGATGACCCATGAGAAGGCGCTCTACTACTCTACTTTTGGCCTGAATGATTTCCAGGAGGGTATCCAGTCGTTCCTCCAGAAGAGAGCCCCGACATTCAAGCACTCTTAATCCAGAATCGTATACATACAGAATAGCGTAGCCCGTCGATGTAGCATTAAAAAGCAATTCCCATTATGCAAACAGAATTGTTCTTCAATTTCGGGCATCATTTTTCCAGCGGTCCTTTTCCCGGATCTAATTCTATTAATATTTATCACGCTAATCTCCTTAGTGTCCATATTCACTTTCCGCTCCCGTGCGCCTTTACGATTGAGTTTTTGCGCGAAAGATTGAGTTTGTGAGAAATTCTTCCATGTCGACGGGGATCGACGATGTTGTTCCTTCTCTGGATAATTAACCGAAACTTACTTTCAGTCGTTTAAAACCTGGTTTTTTGTTACTCAATTCTTCAAGCCAAAGCTTGGCATCCCTTCTTTTGTGACAGGGTCCCCTTGTTGACTTGACACTGCAATGCTACCGTGACAGTGGACCACTACAAGGAGACGGCGTGCTCCGCGGTTTGTTAGTGGTCGGAGGATGTAGCCTTACACGAGCTAATCCACCGTTCTGAAACGGTGAACCCTTGGTCATAACGGCTGAAGATGTCACCAAGGAGGCAAAGCAATTTTCGCATTGTGAGAGCCTGGACCAACGTTGTAGCAAAAGCAATGAGCTTTGATTAGTACCTGGCCTTTGATTACGTCGGTGGTTCCAGGTCTTGGATCTGAAACTCTTGACTGTTGGGAAAGAAGAAAGGGCGCTGCAGGTCATTGTCGGGTGCTTCCATTGACCGAATTCGTCTTGATATCCGTCTTCCGCGGAGAGTCCATTATTATTCCGTTTCAACGCGCTACAGGTAATCAGCTCAGGGTTCATCGATCGTAAATGTACCCTGCTTCGTACACAATTTACAATCACCCGAGTGGGATGAGATGAATGTTATATTGAGTTACTTAGTTGGGAAGGCGATAAAGTTCACGATTGAGGCGTCAGGCCTTTTACGAGGAAGATGTGACAAACATCGGATAAAATCTACGATCGGATAGGCCGCCAAACTCTAAAGCGACCAGCATACACGACGTAGCATCAGCGGTTATCGCAAACGGCAGTTCAATTAAGGCCTACCCTACAACATCGGAGTCAAGTGGGATGCACATATCCCACCTCCGCCGAGGAATGTTTATCAGCATTCAGCTACTCATGCAAATCCTTTCTGGGGGTCAAAACAAAGTTCTGACGACCTGTCATAGCCTTCGAAGCATAGCAGAAGTAATTATCAGCCTCCTGTTGCCCACGCGGAAACCTGTGCCTGTAGTCATCGGTCCAGAGAATAAATTCCCGGATGTATACTCTTTCTGTCTCTGTAGCCCCTTCAAAAGCAACGCAAAATGACGAAACAAACAACATAGCGCCAAGCTGGCCTTGCTCACGCAGATACGGGATGTATTTTGTCATTTGTGAGCAGTACAAACAGTACTCGGACCATATTGTTTCGTCTTGGATGTTTTGGAAGACGTTCAAACTGTGGATCATGAGTTTGAGGATGAGACATACTGTGTAGTACGAGAAGGATAGGTCAAAGGCTTTAGAGGTGGCGAATTCGTATGCAAAGCCGTTGGGTGTGTCACCGCCCGGGATGTCTCGTATGATGCGTTGCTCTGTTGCTTTTTTCAACGTTGGGGCTGTCAATCTGTAGACCTGATCAAAATGATGCTTGAGACGTGCTTGGAGGCTTTTTGCATGGTCTTGAGCTGCGACGGGGTCTTTGTTGGAATGAATGTCATTCATCTCATGGAGGAACTCTGGCCATCGACCAATTGCGACATCCACGACGAACGAGGACAGATTGAGGTCGAACTTGTTATCTTCGAGGCCTAGCCTCTCAGTCCCTTCTTGCAGGCGTTCAATCCACGGCGAGCGCAACATGAAGTTATCACCACGATGAACCAGCCAATGCACAGCCTATATTTATGTCAGCAAATCAATCTCAACAGTTTCCAGAGTCTGAGCCCTACCAACGTGACTTGAGCTTCGTGCGCTAAGTGCATATCAAGAGGATCACCCAAACTCGGCGGTCCCTTCTTAATCATAAGCGGGATCATCCCGCCTGAATGGATCGTTTGATGATTTCCCCTCTCCACATCGAACAGCAACTCAATCTTTTGTAAAATCGCCATAGCGGTCAAAGTCTCAACGCGGAGCTGTGCTGGTCCATTGAGTGCAACATGCAAACTTCTTAAAGCCAACCCATATAGTCTCGCATCGATGAGTTGTGCCGGAGCAAGACCACGTTGATAATTCGACCAGGAGTTGCAAAAAACATTGAGACAGCTTGCCAAGACAGGACTTTCGCTCAGGCGCCGAGGAAGATGTTTGAAATATGCCAGATTGACGATCAGGTCTGGAGATTTGGAAGATTGGGTGATGAGGTAAGATCCGAGGCGCTCGGTAGGCGTTGAAGAAGGTTGCCGTGAGAGACGGAAGAAACCATATCCAGGTGCATCTTCACCAGGAGTGTTCGTTGCCTTGGGCTTGTAGTTGCGAATCTTAAGCCACGGCGCTGTGGCATCCTTGGCTGTCAGGTTTGTGCTGGCGGATGAAGACGACGCTTCCTCCGGTTGAGAAGAGTGAGATCCATTGACAATAAACTTATGCAAACTCGAAGGTCCCGAACAAACAAGTTTCAATCTCTTGCAAGGCGTGCAAGTCGGCCAATTCAGATCACACTTCAGATATCAGCGCAAGAACAGGTTATGATGTCAGAGGCTTACCTTGACTCTTCTCCGCTTGCATCCTTGGCATCTTTCTACCTTTGGTACACCGGGCATTGAGGCTTGAACTTTGAGACAATTGAGCAAGACTAACTAGTGTCTCTGAGTTGTTATTATAAAGACTTTTCGGTGGTATTAGGCAGAAGGAATTTCTCATTGGAAGTCATCTCGCTCTATTCTTCCGAATGAGGAAATTTGGGGTCATTTGATGTGGAGATGTGCTATGCTTACGGACGTTATCAGTGGATGATTCTTATCTCTGCAGATAAGCGGCGATATGATGGAGAGAACAAGACGTTGAACATTGGGGGCGAGATAAATTTATTCTATTTTGCCTAAATCGTGTACTGTCTTAGAACTATCAAAGTCTGTCCAAAAGACAGAAACTACCGAGCACAACACGAGTGAAAGAAAGAAATATTGCCCGTTAATGTCCCTCCGACAATCCAACGGCGACTCGAGTTATGAATCTCAAGGGTACGCAGTCATACCAGTCCAGGACGAGCGGTCACCAAAGCCCTGCAAATCAACAACCTTCGGACCACTAGAAGGGTCTTCAAGGTCCAAGATTGCAATAGCAGGAGCAGCCTGAAGTGTGTACAGCTTAGATCCCACAATAGTACCATCAAAATTGCCCATGCCTTGCTCGTAGCCAGGAAGAGTACGGCTGAGGGCCTGAGTCTCAGTATCAACCGCATAAACATCTGGTACACCTGCGTCGAGTAGGTAGATGGATCCAGTGCTGGGAGACTTGGCAGTCCAGCAAGTTGCCCTCTGGCCAGTGACATTAACAATCGTGTTTGTGCTAACACTGAGATCCTCGGCGATAGATACAAACGCAGCACCGTAAGCGGGGGTGGCAACGACAGCAGAATTGTCGTCCACGAAACTAATGGCAAAAGGAAGTGGGAGGTTCTCGGGTTGAGACTCGATAGCTTCTTCGCTAACAATACCGTTCTCGACTTTGTAAGCGTAGATGTAGCCAGAAGTCATACCATCGCCCTTGATAGCTACAAAAAGAGCGGTCTCAGAAGGGTTGAAGAGAATGTTCGAAGCAGTGTTGGGAACTCCTGTGATGGGGTTCGTTTGACTCATGATCGGAAGGGGTCTGAGTCCGCCGACTGGCTTGATACCCTTGGAGCTGGAGACACTGAAGCATTGAACTCCAGGCTTAGTTCCAGTGTTAGCAACGCAGGCGATGTTGTGCTTGCGAGAGTAGGCGACCGTGTTAGGGGTAGTGCCAACAGTATCTATTGGCTGGCCCATCAGGACAGGGTGGGCTGGGTCGTCCTTTGGGATGTGGAATGCGGCCAGAGTGTTGGAGCCGGCGTTGACTGTGAGGAGAAGGTTTCCATCTACGATGATGGAGCCTTGAGAAAACAAAGGATCTGGATGACTCGTCAGCACTGAAGGTACATACGAAACTTTTGAACTCACCGACTGCGACAGAACCATTGACGTTGACACCGATGAGGCCTTGTCCGTCCGTCGAGGTCCTGAGGGGCTTGCCCAGAGAACCATCTGCGGACATGGGAAACGACACAACTGAAGCACCATGAGGGTCACTGTCTAGAAAGTACAGCGCTCCCGGAGAGTTTATAGGCTTGGGGTATGCCCAAACAGTAGTGGAAGCGAGGAAAAGAAGATTGAGGTACTTCATGGTGCGATACTGAGGAAGATGGAAGTAAAGTGCGAGCAGTGACTTGTCTGAAGGGTTAGTATCGAGTAGCCTCATCAGCGATGAGTAGCCTGTTATATAGCTTCCAAAATGGTGACGACCATGTCCATTCTATCTTGAGCCTCAGTAATCCCGAAATGGTGGCTAAGCAACGAGAAGGATGCAATTGACTTGGCGTGAACAAAATAGAGTTCTATATTCCGCCAGATCCGCATGTTAGTCTCGCCATTTGCCGATATTCCGGAAACCTGACTGTCGTTTCGTCTCACAGTATTTATAAAGACAGCCAATCAACGGTTATACGACAAGCCTTGGCACGTGGGTGACCGAGCCTACCGGACTATTCTCCACGTCAGCTGACGGCGGGTATAGGCGATGTCGCCGACTAGAGCGTGAGGTGGCGGAGTGTGAGCCTCAGCCCTATCCGTATTAGGCAATTTCGATTAGAAGCTGTCTTGCACTATGTTTCCCAGATTAGTATTTCATTGGCATTGTTTTACAGATCGACGGATTTCATCACTGTCTTGATTGAGGCAGTGCAGCTAGTCACAGTGAATAATGGGGTCTTGGTGTCGCTCGTCATCGTTTTCCAACGTGCCACGGTCAACGGGCACTCTTAACGCTAAACTCCGAGATACATGTGATCTGTACGAGGCTTAAAGCTGTCAAACTCAAAAGCTGTGAATAATTTACAGATATCATAAATTCGAGCTCATTTGTGGAGTACCTTGCTAGAGCTCTCAACAGTTGGTAGCTCTGCGATTGGCCAATCACGTGTCGGTGAGATTTTAGTTCCTTGCATAAGCCCACATCAAGACAAGAGTCACGAATTCAGACCCTGACACAATCACGGTTTCTTGCTCAGCTTTGTCGAGGCGCGTCGAAAACCAATGAACTTGCCGATCTGATACCAGGAAACCTTGGACTTTTGGTCCCACCTATACCATGCGCCTCATCAATGTCGAGACCCTCGAGCTCGAGTCCTTCGTCGGAGACCTCGGTCGAGGACTCCCCACATACGCCATCCTCTCACACGTATGGACAAACGAGGAAGTCTCGTATCAACAGATGATAGGCCTGTTTCCACTCTCCGAAAACTCAAAAGGATATCGAAAAATCATCGACTTTTGCGCCAAAGCCAGAAATGAGGGATTTGATTATGCCTGGATAGATACATGCTGCATAGACAAAACCTCGAGCGCAGAACTCTCGGAAGCTATCAACTCTATGTTCCAGTGGTACCGTGATTCGGCGGCATGTTACGTCTATCTAGAAGATGTACCCAGTACAGAGAATCCTGTGTCTCAAGATTCTGCTTTTCGTCGCAGTCGGTGGTTTACAAGGGGATGGACACTACAAGAGTTACTTGCACCGCATGAAGTAATCTTCTGTGCGGATGACTGGCAAGAGATCGGCACGAAGGCCAGCTTGAGTCAGACGATATCGGCTGTTACGAAGATTGATGTCGCTACTTTGCGAAAGCATACGTGGGCTCATGTCAGTGTCGCTATGATCATGTCGTGGGCCTCGATGCGACAGACTACAAGACTTGAAGATCAAGCCTACTCTCTTTTGGGTCTCTTCGACGTCAATATGCCTCTTATATACGGCGAAGGTCAGAAGGCCTTTTATCGGCTGCAAATAGAGATTATGAAGCTTTCCAATGATGACTCGTTATTCGCATGGTCTACGGAACCTTTGGAGGATCAAGGCTACTCTGCTGGTGAAGGGGCATCATCACGGGGCTTCCGTTTCCTGGGGTTACTAGCACCATCGGTTCTTTGCTTCAGGGACTCGCACGATATCATGGCACCAAAAGACTTTCCTGGTAGCCATTCACCATACGACATAGTCAAGCAGAACATTAGTCTGTCAGCGACACTCGTCAGACTATGTCCACTGCCACCCGATCCCAAAGATATCCCGTGTGGAATCGACAAAGTTGACGTCGTTGGGACGGTCCGATTCTCAAAGAATGTCCACCCAGTAAAGGCTGTTGATCACGGCCTTGTTATCACTCCGGCTCGACAAGACTCCAAAGGAATGAAAGTTATGTGCTTACTCGCTATTCTAAGATGCTGGAACAAAGATGGCTACATCGCTATACCGATCAAGAAACTATCGTCCGTAGGATATCAGAGGGTGGAGCATGCCTATCGATGTCGATGGTTCAGAGTTCGCTTGATGCCACTACGTCTATGTCTGAAAGAGGAGGATGAGAAAGCAGAGAATGAGTCGGTGTATAGACTAAGACAGTTTGACTCTGAGAGCAGTATAAAAGGCCCACCGGCTGATCCACCTGAGACTATACTCATCAAGGCATACGTCCCATTAGAAATGTCATATCCTTCCTCCCAAACATCACCAACCGGATCTTTACCCTATATGATCCGCTCGCTACCTCTCGAGAACGCCGAATATACCCTTAGCAGCGACTCTCCAGAAAATCTCGTCTTTCCATTACCGGAGTCGCGTGTTCAGGCCCATGTTCTGGGGAGATTCAACAAGAAAATCGGTACTGGTCAAACAGCGAGTCTTGGCTTCCGATCCAGGAATCCAGATGCAGAGCTACCGCCATTCACCATCAATGTTGGAACTTACCATAACAAGAGAGGTCAACAAAAGCCTGTGGGAATTAATGTTCATAGAGCTGGAGGGAACGAAAAGCCGGGACGCTACTACTCTGCATCTACTGGTGAGATAACCTTAATGCCGGAACACCCAAGGATTGAGTTTGTACCTATCGATATCAGTCAGCCTTACACTGCGATATCATTGTCGGATGAGTTATGTCTTGTGGTGCGGGTGCGGCAAGGTGTTTTCCGAGATGCATCATGTTATATAAATGTTGGTATCGAGAAAAAGCTGGAATGGAGCGCCGAATCGAAGAAAGATGGCGATGAGACTTGGGTAACTGCTGAAGACGCCTTGTCACGTCGCTTCACCGACGTTTCAATATGAAATAAATACAACAGATTTCAATTACTACATGTCGATACCACAAATATTCCTCCTAAGCTAGAAATATTATTGAAAGCCAATATCATACATCAAGCTATCTCATGAAATGTACTCCAAGTCCGTGGCAATATCACCCCATTTCGCCCCCGCCATGTCAGAGAAGTAATGACTCTTGGGACTCCAAGGACCCGTACCACCCTTAGGAAACACAGAACTGAGATTCTTCAGGTACGTTGAAGAGAGACTCATGACTTGCTTAACAGGCATACTCTCCGACGAAGTCAACTTAGGCACGACAGCAACAGCTTTCTTCTCCTCCATCTTCTGCAGAACGCGTACGAACAGTCGAGCGCTGACATCTGCTCCCAAGGTCCAAGATGCGTTCTCGTAGCCAAACACGAAGACCAAGTTCGGTACGTCTTGGAGCATGGCGGACTTCCAGGCGTACTTGTCTGCCACGTTGATAGCATTACCATCGACGCTGAACTTGATACCCCCGCCGAAGCGGAGTTTGAGACCGGTAGCTGTGACGATGAGATCAGGATGAAGCGTTGCTCCGGACTCAAGTTCGATAGTCTTCTCAGTAACTGTCTTGATCTTGTCCGTCACGACATCAGCCTTACCAGACCGCAGCGCAGAGAAGAAGTCACCGTTCAGACAAGCACATAGACGCTGTTCCCAGGGGTTATACCGTGGTTTGAAGTGAGGATCCCAGCTAACATCAGGAGGAAGTTGCTTAACCGTAACATGCTTGATGATCCTCTTAGCTAAGCCAGGACAGGATTTGCAAAAGGCGTTGGTGATATATGTTCTGACGAGCCATAAGAGACGATTGATGAATAGCGCGAGGCTGGCGGGAAGGATGGTGAAGAGAAGACGTGTGAAGAAGCTGGTTGATGGGACGGGGAAGATATAACCTGGACTTCGTTGGAGCATTGTGACGCGTTTGGCTTTGTCTGCCATGGAGGGGACGATGGTGATGGCTGTGGCGCCGCTTCCGATGATGACTACTTCCTTGTTGGTGTAATCGTAGTCTTCAGGCCAGAACTGAGGGTGTATGACTTTTCCTTGGAAGCTTTCAAGTCCAGGAATGACAGTCTGCAAAGGTGTCTGATAGTCGTAATATCCCGTTCCAAGAAGTATAAACCTCGCTTGGAACGTAAGAGGCTTCTCACCACCATTCCGAAAAACCTGAAGATTCCATTTTTTGTCTTCAGAAGACCAATTGGCCTCTTTAACAGAATGGTTGTAACAAATATGATGATCAATGCCAGTTGAGCGAGCTGATTCGATCATGTAGTCTTTGATCTTATCGCCAGGCGCCAACGACTCCTTGTGCTTCCATGGACTCCATGAGAAGCCAAAGGTAAAAATGTCAGAGTCTGATCGGATGCCTGGATACTTGAACAGATCCCAAGTCCCGCCGATGCTATCGCGAGATTCGAGAATCGCGTAGGTGAGGTTTGCTGGACCTTCAGTTTGGAGACGGTATGCTGCGTTGATACCGGAGATGCCGGCGCCGATGATGATAACGTCGAAAGACTTGTCTTCTGCTTGATTTGCCATGGTGATAGTCAAAGTGTGTTGGTTGAGATGATCGTGAGAGACAAAACTGGTGTTGTCAAGTAGTATAAGTGCACAAGTTTGTGATAACTTCCAATCTCAAGAAGATGGACAGGCCTCGGCTATCTTCCAGCCCAACTCGCATCATGTCATTACTCCGTAGAATAAAGGATAGCTTCCGAATCTCGGGGTCCGCGGAAACGATCGTCATTGAATCCTTGCTCGGGCCATGACGTTGTTGGCCCACGCGGAAAGGAGACCGCAATCGCAAGCTAAACTGCAAAGAGAATATTGACAGCTTGGAACAAAACATTGCGGGGTATTCTCCGACAATCGTCTCCGTAGAGGTTGCATTAAGTTTATTGCGCATCTAGCCGTATATGTAGTTGTATGTCACTAGATGCATGACCACGCGACAGAGGGGTAGTTGACAAGTCAATTCTCTACTTTAGCATGTGAAAGCTATACGCCGATCATTGTTGAGGATCTAAGCTCTTCCCTGTGATACATCACAACTTCCGCGGGGCATAGCTCTTCAGCTTCAACCCCGCATTCACATTCAAGAACTTTCTAGCTTCCCCAGCAGCTTTCTCTGCCTCGGCCCCGAACCCAATGAAGTCACCCAGCAAGATAATGTCATGAGGACACCCTTCCGATACGTCCAGATGCACATTCCAACCAGCCTTCTTGTACCGTTGACAGAAGTTCTCGATGTCATGGTACAGCACTTCGCCTCCACCTGCGCTGACATATACCGGTATTGACTGCGGGAGCTTGAATGGGTTTCGGAGGGGTGAGAGGTATGGGCCCGCGGGGTCCGTTGCGCCGAAGCCCGAGATTGTGGTTGCGCCCCAGCGGGCGAAGAGGATGTTTAGATAGTCTGTTTTGTAGTGTGGTGATGACTTGATATCCTGTTCCAAAGCGCCTGCGATGTCGACCCAAGGTGACCAGAGGGCCATGGCGCGAGGAAATGGGATGTCGTCGACTTGTCCGTATTCGTGAATGTATCGTACCAAAGCGAGAGCCAAATTGGCTCCTGCTGAGTCGCCCGACAGGATAATTTGGCTTGCAGGAATGCCCTTGGTTTTGATCAGATCAAGATACACCGTAAGTGCGTCCTGTAGTGGTGCGGGAAACTGTCCGTTGTCGCTGCTAGAAAGTCGATACTGTGGTGCACACACATGCGTACAGCCCATGTGCTTGACAAGAGTTCTTGCCAAGTACCCAGTATCTTCATCGCGACCATTTCCAATCACGTAACCTCCTCCATGAAAGTGCAGAGCAACAGTCATCCCAGAATGAACCAACCCAGCAGCTGGTGGTCGTGCTGGCGTCCAAGTCATTCCAATCTTCACAGGCAGGACTGCATAATCTGAGAGGATGCCTCTGTAGAGCTTTGACGATCTCGGAGCGACGACTTCGAATCGGTTCTTTTCTCGCTTTGGTTCAAGTCGTAACTTGTCGCCAGCTTTGACGAGGGACCAGTAGAGAAGGGCGAATCGGACGAGGCGTACGTGGGCGGCTTGCTTGAGAGACCATTTTCGTGAGGGTCGGAAGAATGGGACCAGGTAGAGGATCATGTCGATAGCGAAGTCAGTGACTAGCCATGGTGAGATTATTGCGGCGTAAAGCCAGAGAAAAATGAGTTTTAGCCAGCTTCCGATCGCCATGTTTGCGGTGTTGTGTTTGTCTTGCGATGGCGGCCAGGTGCTCTGAGCGAAAATTTGTGAGACGTTGAGAACAAAGCAATGTTTATGCAGGGAGGGGCAGGCCGTCTTTATGTGTTCGGTGAGAAATTTGGCACTAAATTTTGGTCTCGTTCTAGGGCAAATCACGATTTGCAGGAACAATTAGATAACTGCTTGGAATTGATACTGTCTACCTATTCATGACATGTGCAACTCCTACCTTTGACTAATCTAGACTCTTCCGATCATATCCCTCAAAATCTCCTGCAACCAAGTAGGCCATCCTCTGATCCCCGAGATAGCAGAGGCTGACTTTGGAACAATGAGTTGACCACCACGTCTACGTTTAATCTGTGCGACAACCTCCTTCGCAATATCATCCGGAGTCAAGAGTCGAACACCACCGCGCTCCAAACGATCAACAAAGCCCTCAACAAGAGGTGTTCTGACAAAATTGGGATGAACAACCGTCGTCAGAACATTGGGCGCTTTGTAAAAGTGCTTGATCTCGCTGGCAAGTGACTCGTGAAAAGAAAGCGCGCCGGCTTTGGTGGCAGAGTAGTCAGCGCCTGTAGCCAACGCAACGAAAGATGCGATGCTCGCGACGGTGATGATGTGGCCTTTGTTAAGCTGGATCATCCTTGGGAGGAATTGTTGGGTCGTGAACCACAGCGACATGAGATTAACGCCCATGATCTTGCGCAGAAAAGACTCTGACATCTTGAGAATGGGCATGGGAGACGTGATGCCAGCGTTATTGATCAAGATTGTAGGATGTCCAAGCTCGCGTCTCACAGCATCAGCAGCTTCGGCCACAGATTCCACGGTGGTGACATCGCAGCGATAAAATTTGACGCGGTCATTGGTTTGCAGTTCCTTGGGCAGATCTTGAATATCTAGGACGGCGATTTGTATACCCATCGCAGTTAGTCGCTGGACAATGCTGAGGCCTATCCCGCTAGAGCCGCCAGTGACGACGGCGATTTCATTCGTCCAGGACCAGTTTGATGCGGGGCGGAGGCGCCAAGAGTTGTGAGCCATCATGTTGAGGATCCGGTTGATGGACCGGAGGATGGAGAGGCTAGTCCAGATGAGGAGAACCTTGTTGATCATCCGAAGGTTTAGGGTAGGTGACATCTCAGGAGGGAGACGAGATGCAATTGAGGACAAGGCATTGTTCGTGACGGCTGGAGCGTACATTGATGTGAGAAGTAACGGGCATGTCAGCATTGGAGACATAAAAAAGTCATTGAGACTTTGAATGTAGTTCAAAGCTGGGTGGTAAAGAAGAGACGACATGGTATTGAAATTGCGTGGCGTAGACGAAACAACGGATGGTTGAACGGTGGGAGGCTAGTTTCATGATCTCATTGTTTCAAAATGTCAGTCATCAGCGAATGCCGAACCGTCTTATACAAACACTCACGCCATATGAAAGTGTCAAAGTCTATCCCCAGATTTCCCGGCATTCCGCGGAGTCGATCAAGATGCTGAAGCCGAGGTTGACGCTCGTATCAAACAGGAACCAAACGAGTGTCTTATCGCAAGCTTGACCACAACGAGCTAAAATGCAGATCTTCCCTCTTCTCTCCACTCCCCGGTAGTTGAGGCCCCGTCCAGACTCTCTCAACCCCTGCTGCTCTCTTGTCAACAACCCTGTTTCCGCACAACCCATGTCCTGGTAGCTAACGCAATGATAGTGTCCGTGCTCACACTGTCCCGTTCGCTTCACTTTCCCCATCTTGTCTCTTCTCTTCCCCCAACTCGAACTCAAACCGCCCAGCTGCCCGAGCTCTTGAGACATTTTACACAAACTATTGAATCATGGTGTTTCCTGGAAGATTTAGTTCAGGCTGTCTGCGCTGTCGACAGCGCAAGGTCAAGGTATGCACTGACTGAACCATTGAGAGGGTTGAAGCTGATCATGATGATAGTGTGATGAGGGGAAACCCACATGTCGACGATGCTACAACTATGGCAAACCATGCCTTGGATATACCGACGAGTTTCACTTTCGACATTCAGGCCAGAAACCGAAAACGCCGCCTGTTCCCGCTAAGACAGCGCCTGCTGAGACAACAAAGGCGATAACCGTTATAATGAGTCCGCCCAAGCCGAAAGAGAAAACGCCACCGAAAACCACAAAGCGACTCCCCGAACCATCAACGCGCCGAAGATCTCTAGCCGTCATCAAACAACCTACGCAGTCCTACGATGACATGTCACTATGTTATTTCGTGCGTCGCTTCGTCTCACCCGACGAGGGCGACGGCTTCCCAGGACACTTCAGCTTTCTCCCGAGCTTCTTTGACCACCACAAAGACGGCGGATTAGTTGAGACGGCGACGTTGAGCGTGGCTCAATTAGCTGCGTATAATCACTTGGGCAATGAAGAACTCAGAACGAGGTCTTTGAGGAATTATGGGAGGGTGATTAAGGGTTTGCAGCAGAGTATACAGTCTGATGATCAGGCGCTTGATGATAGTGTTATTGCGACCATCTTGCTGCTTTGCACATACAAGGTAAATTGACTCTGCAGTAGAGTGTGGACTGGGCTGACTTGAGTAGGACTTTAGTGGTGAGGGATTAGGTGATCCGAATGAGCATGCTTCGGGCTTGTTCTATCTCTTGGAGAGACGGGGACCAAGTCAGATTGGTACCAGACGAGGAGCCGAACTGTTCCTGCTTGCTCTACTACGACTCGTAAGTGACCCGAACTTCAATTGCGCTGTTCTAAACTGATATGTCTTTAGCAAATCTACTCATTCCTCCACGGCGACGACACATACACCGACCCCGGCGCCATCGCCACAGTAATAGGCATCTTCGACCCCCTCCTCCGTGCTCTAGCAATGATGTCCAAAACCCTCTCCCTTCGCCACCGTCTCTTCCAATTCATCCAATCCGACATCTTCCAACAAATCGGCAGTCCCTCCGCCACCTCCGAAACCAGCAGCGACGCCGACCAAGAACGTCTTCTTTTACAAGAATGCTTCGACATGCTAGACGGCTTCAACGACTGGGATTGTGAAGCAGCAACATACTGGCAAATGACCTTTGAAGGCCGCGGCGTCCCTACCGTTCTTGGAGAAATGGGCGCTGGGAACATGCACTACGACGCTGAGACCGCTTGCATCATGATCCTCGTGCGCTCGGCGCGATTGATCTTGTTGCAGAGCATGCTCCTGTATCAAACGACCCTCCAGACCGTGGATGATGAGTATAGTAACTACCAAGCCATGTGGGCACAGTGTGTCCCGGTACTGGAATCCGACGTGCGTAAATGTGTCGACGACATGCTCTTCTGCGTACCCTACGCCCTCGGTGACATTGACTCCAGCGGAATGCCGTCAAGCATGATGTACGATGGCGCTGCTGCTATTATGATAGTGCATTCAATTAGGCTTGTTACGCATTGTGTTTACACTACGCCTGCGCAGGGAGAACGGGCAGATATTATATTGACTAGATTAAACTCTGCTATTGGGATTAGGTCTGCTGTTGGGTGGTTGGCTGCTGATGGAGGTGATGGGGAAGGCAATGTGCTTTGGAAGGCTTCGCCTAGAATTTTGGAGAGTAGGTTGTTGGATTGTAGACAGGATAGTCTTGGTGTTTTTAAGGATGCGGCTTTGCTTTCGCCTTGATGTTGTGTATTGTAGCTATCTGCTCTAGTACTTAGTATACGAATATTAATTGTTGTTGACTCATCTCGACCTCGTCATGTCCTCAATTGTGCTTCTTCATGACCGCCTCCCTTCCACCCATTACGATATGGTCCCTCTGCCAAAGCAACATCAACGCGGGAAAGATCGGGCCTCCAACCAATGCCAATAGTATGGCCTTGACAACTATAGCCACAGCACTGGGCGATCTCCTTGTAGCATAGAGTTGATAGCCAGACCATATGATCATGGAAAGACACGTGCAGTAAACATCCCAGCGCAAGAAAGAGACCACAATCTCTCTTGACTCCATCGCTGAAACAGGTGGGTCAAAGAGAGCCATAGTTGGCGGATCTGCAATTGAGGTCAGGGCGAGAATATGGTGTCCCGACAAAGGCTGCACCAAACTCATCCAAGACGCAGCAATGGTTCCCATCACAATGAAGTGAACAGTCGCTGTCAATGCAGTAATGAACATGTACGCGCGATTCAGAGCCGTTGTATGCCTCAGATCAACATGTCCCTTATTGCCTTCGTCCCGGTTGAATAGCCGCCACAGACTCTGCAGCGCTGATTGATACAGCGGAAAAGGCTGCCAAAGCGCGACGGCGATGAACTTTGCCTCTCTGGAGATGTCAAACACCAGCGGCAGGCAGAGTCCAATAGTCGGAAGAACATAGGATAGAATCGTCGCAACGGGTAGGAAGTTGAGATCGGCTGGATCGACGAGTAAGTGCGCTTGGCGCGGCTTCGAAGGGGATAGTAGGAGTTGGAGAGTAAGGTAAATGGGTGCGATGATGGTGATTGTAACTGCTTGGAACACTATGCCGAAGGTGCCCGTCCTAGAACACGAGTCAGTATCGTGAAAGAGTAGGGTTATAAACATGAAACATACCAACTTAGGATCGTTCCTTTGTTCCCAAATCTCAATCCTTCCAGAGCGAGTAAATACCAAGCACCGCCAAACTGGGCAGCAAGATACACAAAAGCAACCAAGGCCTCAAGATCCATTCCTTCAGCATCAGGACTCTTTCTGAGTCCTTGAGAGAAGAACTCAAGAAGAAGATTGATCATGGCGTCGACTTGCTCAAAACCTGTGATGGATCCCGGCACAGAGTCTGTCATGTCCAGAACACATGCCTTTTCACCAGCATTGCACACACGTATCGCATCGAAAAAGCCGTGTTGATGTGACGTGAACATACTGGCGTAGCCTCCGAGGAGGGCACAGCCGAGGATGAGGCCAACAATGACGGTTGGAACCATCGTGATGAGAAGTTGAAAGGGTTGCAGATCAATCGAAGTGGTGCATTGTCAAAATGCTCGGGCGTTTAGTACGATTCATGCCTTTTTCTTCAAGTCTGTGACCTCGAGTTGAAATTTCTTCGCTCATCGACGCAGCTGTGGAATGTTGAGATGAATCATCTTGTTTCGGAATAGGTTGCGAAAAAGGTCCATCTTCACAAGCCAAAACTCACGAACATAACAATAACACATGTGAAAAACATCAGAGAAAAGAAGAATATCGTGAAAGAGTTTAACATGCGAGCTGAACACGTGCCCATGTTCGTAAACTAAACCCTTCAAAATCGATGCCCCTCAGCTCGCATACTAAACCCGATCGGGTGTTGCTTGCACTGTCGATCATGCTGCTTCTGGTTTGGCGATGGCTTCACACCCACAACCCTGCGCATTACTAACCGCGTAGTAAGGGCTCGGTTGGGGAAGATGTCGAACGTTCACATGGAACTATTGCGGCCTAATCTCAATTTGTTTGCTATTTTAGATAACCGACCGGGCCATTGATATCATCATCTTCTTGAGTATCGCACTTTTTTGAACTGACATCAACAGCAACGCCCAGCATGGCTGTCATGTCAAAGATCTTGACTTTTCCGAATCTTACCCTTGCCGCCTGTGTCGAGGGTTTCTTTGCGATCAAGTTGTTTCCGAATTACTACAGCAGTTCAAGTCACTTGGCAGTAGTAGCCTTTATCTTACTCATCAATTATGCCTTCGGCGTCGTCTTTTGGGTATTCTTATACCCGGTGCTGTTCAGCCCACTGCGACGAATTCCGGGACCAAAGGTAAGCGTGGCTAGTCTCGCTGTGAGACATCTACTAATTCTCCGACAGGCGTACCTTAGCGCCGCTCACAAGTCTCTCGTTGTCAAAGGAAGACCATCAGGCGATCTCTTCCTAGATCTTGCCAAGGAGTACCCAGAAAACGACCTCATTATGCTAAACTCCTTCCGCGATCAGTTATGTCTTATGAATCCACAACTATTGGCAGATCTTCTGGTACACAACTGTTACGACTTCGCCAAGCCAAAACGAATCAGCTCTTTTCTGCGCCATGTCCTTGGAGATGGACTCATTATCGTGGAGGGTGACCAGCACAAGTTTCTACGAAAGAATTCAACGCCGGCGTTCCACTTTCGACATATCAAGGAGCTGTATCCGATGATGTGGGCCAAGAGCGAGACTCTTACCAAGGCGATCACACAAGATATCACGGAGGCGAGATCTTCTGTTGTTGAACTTAATGGCTGGGCCAGCAAAGTGACTTTGGATATCATTGGCATTGCTGGTCTGGGCCGTAAGTTCGATACTGTCGAGAAGAGGGTTGATCCGCTGGCGGACATCTACGAGCAACTTCTTGAACCTAGTCGGGAGAAGCTTGTCTTTTCCATGCTGTCTCTGGCGCTGGGACTACCGATTATTCGGCTGATTCCTTGGAAGATGAATGATTTGTTCAACTACCTCACTGGGTCGTTGAATAATCTTTGCTATCCGATGATCAAGGAGAAGAAGGCTGCCATCATCGAGAAGGGAGATGATCACTTTGATCTATTGTCGCTGCTTATCAAGTCCAACAACTTCTCGGATGAGACATTGAAGGATCAACTATTGACCTTCCTGGCAGCTGGGTAAGTCCACGCACAGCATATCATCAGGCACTATCTGACTATCACAGGCACGAGACTACAGCATCAGCACTCACCTGGGCATGCTACCTACTCACCAAACACCCCGACATCCAGACCAAGCTCCGAGAAGAAGTCCGAACCTTCCTTCCCCCAGATGTGGACAGCAACACTCCCGACCTAGCCAGCATCCTCGAACAGATGCCCTACCTCAACGGCATCATGTATGAAACCCTCCGCCTCTACCCGACAGTCCCCCTCACAATGCGCCAAGCCCTCCGCGACACATACATCGGCAGTCAATTCGTCCCCAAAGGCACAGATATCATCGTATCAATCTGGTACATCAACCGCGCTCCCTCAATCTGGGGACCCGACGCAGCAGAATTCCGACCCGAACGGTGGATAAACGACGACGGAAAGCCGAACCAGCACGGCGGAGCGAGCAGTAACTACAACTTCCTCACCTTCTTACACGGACCGAGAAGTTGTATCGGACAGGGCTTCGCGAAGGCTGAAATGCGGTGTTTGTTGGCGAATATGGTCAAGGCTTTTGAGTGGACGCTTGCGATGGATGATACGCTTGTGCTGCCGAGGGGAGTTATTACGATTAAGCCTGAGAATGGGATGTATCTTAACATGAAGGCCCTATGAGGCGTTTTGGTAAAGAATTATGAGTATACTGTTACGACATGCCGGGTTGCTGCCCGTTTGCCCCTCATATTGATCATGTGGTCGTCCTTACTTGATAAGATAACGGGAATGTTACCTTCCGCTTCCAATTTGAGTCTCTCCGAAATGAGGCCTTGACTACGCCAAATGCCAAGAAGCTATTTCAGCTTGTCATTGGTTCATGTTTTCCAAGCCGATGCGCCCCAATACAATTGATGGATTACCTGGCGAAACCCGGCGAGAAAGCCGTTGTATCATTACAGCTTTGCCATTACCCAGATCAGGAATCCTTACGAATGAGGTGTGTTCTCACATAAGACATACGGAATTGTCAATTGCCAGCAATCGGACTTCGCGAGTACAACTTCTTTCGTATTCGATATTCGCCTCCATACTATCTACCAATAGGGTAATTGAAGCTTTGAAGATGAAGGCCTTGGTGTGGCAACTGAGGCAAGGCTTGGCGAAATCTGGCCAGGACCTGCGTTGATCTACGGCCTCATGCAGTGATTGTACTAAGAAGGCAGCTGATAAATATCCGGGTCCAATTGCATACGCCAAAATTCATTCTTCTCTTAGAGAGGCCAACAATTGCCACTCTTCAACCTCCAAGTACCGTTGTTCACGTACAGGGTTTTGATGAGTCGAGCTGAGCGCGGTATCTCGCCTTTCCTTTCGTTGATCTGCCCATGGTTCATAGTCTTAAATTCACGTCCTTCCGTTCATCGGACCACTTCAATAGTCTCATTGTAAGGTCGCACTCGGCTAAGATCTTTCGATCAGGCTGTTATAGACCAGGTTGTGATAATCGTCAACCAGACCTCAACTCTCCACCGCCACCACATTGGAGTGTTTACCCCGTAAACAATATGTAACCTTGATCGGTCTCGATCAAATAAAGTTGTAAAGGTTTGTAAGATTATTTAATATCCGGGGTAGAAACCGCGATTCCCTTCCAATCGGGTAAACACGATCCCTGCTTCACCACCAGGGAAGAACATCTAGTTCCACGAACAGCACACCAGTTAAGGCATATCACGACTCATTTCGGTAGAGAATCTCACATTATCCGCTGCGTGAGCCGATTGACGACCCATATTTGCGGGGGTCATTTACAGATTCTAAATGCCACTTGCTCTTTGAGGTTACAGCGTGCATCTTGGCGATGCTCCGTCATTTCCTCAATCGGCCTTGCTCGGAACTTGGTTCTCCGCACGTAGGGCTCCCAGAAACAAAGTCTTCCGGTAAAACACGTTTTTGACACCATTGGTCAGGGTAAATATTCCCTATCGCTATTGACCAGGATGTCCAGTTATAGTCGGACTTTACGATGATCATATAGACCGCTGTTTAGTAGCTATATAAGTCTTGGATAGCTTCCTTGGAATCGTGGTCCTTTCTTGTTCAGCATCTCTAAGCATCAATCTCTTGGGACTCAGTCATCATGCACTTCCTCGCTCTCATCGTCGCTGCCGCGCCTTTGGCCATGGCCCAGTCCGCCATCTGGGGACAGTGTAAGTCTTACAATACAACAAGGCCGGAAACAAGATACTAACGTGCTCAGGTGGTGGCATTGATTGGAATGGTGCCAAGACTTGCCAGTCTGGCTTGAAGTGTGAGAAGATCAACGACTACTACTACCAGTGTGTCCCTGGCTCTGGTGGTAGCGACCCTACTCCTACCGAGCCTGAGCAGCCTCCTACCAACGGTGGTGGCAACGCTGCTACTGGTCTTGATGCCAAGATGCGCGCCAAGGGCAAGATCTACTTCGGTACCGAGATCGATCACTACCACCTCAACAACAACCCTCTTACCACCATCGTCAAGAGGGAGTTTGGTCAAGTCACACACGAGAACTCCATGAAGTGGGATGCCATTGAGCGTAAGTAGCCATAGCAAACAGACTCGAGACAACAGACTAACTTGCCTAGCTTCTCGGGGCCAGTTCACCTTTGGCAACGCCGACAAGGTCGTCGACTTCGCCATCGCCAACGGCAAGAAGATCCGTGGCCACACCCTCGTCTGGTACTCCCAGCTCCCTCAATGGGTCAAGAACATCAAGGACCGCGCCACCATGACCTCTGTCATTGAGAACCACGTCAAGACCATGGTCACCCGCTACAAGGGCAAGATCCTCCACTGGGACGTCGTCAACGAGGTTTTCGCCGAGGACGGAAGCATGCGTAACAGCGAGATCTATCAGGTCCTCGGCGAGGACATGGTCCGAATTGCCTTCCGCGCTGCCCGCGCCGCTGACCCCAACGCCAAGCTCTACATCAACGACTACAACCTTGACATTGCCAACTACGCCAAGGTTACCCGCGGCATGGTCGATCACGTTAACAAGTGGGTTGCTGAAGGTGTTCCCATCGACGGTATCGGTTCCCAGGCCCATCTTGCCCGACCTGGTGGCTGGAACCCTGCTTCTGGTTTCCCTGCTGCTCTCAAGGTTCTCGCTGGTGCCAACGTCAAGGAAGTTGCCATCACTGAGCTCGACATTGAGAACGGTGGTGCTCAGGACTTTGCCACTGTCACCAAGGCTTGTCTCGATGTTCCTAAGTGTGTTGGTATCACTGTCTGGGGTGTTTCTGACAAGGACTCTTGGAGAGACACCAACCCTCTTCTCTTCGACCGCAACTACCAGCCCAAGCCCGCTTACACTGCTGTCAGCAACGCCCTCAACTAAGGCGTCGATGAGATTGACATTTTACGAATGAGATGACGGAGCATGAAGGACTGTTAGTCGCTTCGAGGTTTGGGGTCAAGCTTGGGCGAGGCCAAAGTCTTCAGCAATCCAAGCAATGTATATATTTTCTTCACACTTGAACATATTGAATGAGACAACATATCTGAATATCATGACTCGAGGGCGTAGAAGTGACAATGTGATTCAGCTGCTTCCATCTACTACCATATTTCATCGAATGTGCTCTGCCAGCCTTCAAAATGTGCATATTATAAGCTCCCCTACGACCGTGACTTCCAACTACTCTACAAATAAGATAGATTCGTGCAAACGATTGCTAGAACACTCCGATAATGACAGTTAAGAATACTTTACTATAAAACCATAGATCCGAGGCATGATCGGTTGCGGAACTTTCGATCGGCCCTACCTAAATGCTTAGCCTTCATTTACGAAAGTAGCACTCGGTGAAAATATTTGGAGATTAGATTATCATCCTTTAGAGCTGTTAGTAAAATTCCCGTGACCTTCTTACAAGATGTCTGCCTCACGAGTAATCTTGATCGATATTACAGAGAATACGGTTGGGGTTCTGACGAGACAATAACAAACTTCGATCATCATGACAAAATTGACTCTAACTTTTTACCATGGAGTAGTGAAAACTGTGCACAATGTATGAGAGCCTTGCTTATCCTGCCATCAACCCCTCTTTCTTCCTCCCCCATATTCTTCCTTCCTACCACGGCAACGATAGTGACAACAGCCCGAGTTCTTCACAGCTCCATGTTCCTTTTTCGTTTCTTAGGATGCGTGGTACAGGTTCAACAGAGCCCATAGCTTGTCGAGAACGTCCTTATCTCCGGCAACGAAGTTCTCAACATGCTATGGGCTGTGTTGAACCTGTACCACGCATCCCTAGAAGCAAAAGAGGAATATGGTACTGTGGAGGATTGGAGAGTTGTCGGCGTTGGAAGGAAGAATGTCGGCCCGCAGGGCACCAAAGCCCCGGACACTGTTCTCCCAAGATCCTCATCGCACCTGATCAAATCAGTCACTGACATCTCGATCTAACCACCTTCACCCACCATGCATCTCGGCTTCCCCCACAATCGCAGATCTATCATGTGAATGCGAAATAGCTGATGCTTGACTTGTTTGTCAAAGTGCGGGGTGCATTAGCCCCCGAGCGGTGCATGCGATGCTGGCAGAGCATGGTCTAGTGCGCTTTGGCCCTTTTCCCAATTCAGGACCACTTTCCGACCTGTTGACGACGTCGACCAAGATCGGCGGAAAAAGAAACACCAAAAATTAGTGGCTGTGATTTGAGACACCGCGATGGAGCTCAAATAACTGGAGACCATCCATCACCAACACCTTCATGGACAAAGTCTTGACTTGCTTTCGAAACACATCATTTTCATCTGTCAGTACACTCAATCTCAACATGTCGACAACTTCTGAGCCAGGCACTCGCGGTAATCTCACCGTTGAGCAGAAGCGCAGTCTGCAGGAAGCTTGGGTTCATCTGTTTCGCCTCTCCGGTGATCAGGTTTCTCACGATGCGCCAGAGAAGACTGGTGATTTCCTGCACCACTTGAACAACAAGTCGCCAGAGCACTTCAGCCATAACCTCTGGGAGACCTTCCTGGCTGATCATCCCGACACCACTATTCTTCGCTTCCTCCGCGCCAGAGACTTCGACGTCGTCAAAGCCGTTGAAATGTTTGTCTCCTCCATCAATTGGCGCGAGGAGCGACAAGTCCAAAAGACCATCATCGCTGGCGGTGAAGCAGTCGGTCTCAGAACGGACCTTACGTCTGATGATCAAGCTTTCATGGCGCAGTATCGCTCTGGTAAGAGCTATGTCAGAGGCACAGACAAGGACAATCATCCGGTCTATGTCATCAGGGTGCGCTACCACGATCCTCACAAGCAAACCGCTGAAGCTATGGAGACGTATGTCTTGCATAATATTGAGACACTCAGGATGATGGCGCGAGAGCCTAACGATAAAGTTTGTCTCATCTTTGATCTCACTAGCTTTGGGCTTCGGAACATGGACTTTCATGTCATCAAGTTTCTGATTGATGTTCTGGAGACGAGATATCCCGAGACTTTGGGCGTTGTTCTTGTTCACAATGCGCCATTCGTATTTTGGGGTGAGCATCCTCTATTCCCTAGTGATTGAACGCTTCTAACCTCGTCTAGGCGTCTGGACCGTCATCAAGCACTGGCTAGATCCAGTCGTCGCATCAAAAATCCACTTCACAAACGGCACAAAGGGCCTCCTTAAGTTCATCCCCAAGAGCAACCTGCAAAAGTCCTACGGCGGTGAAGACCCTTGGGAGTACAAATACGTCGACCCAGTCCCCGGTGAAAATGAACGCATGCAGTCAGAGGAGAAGAAGACCAAGATCCAGCTTGAGCGACAAGATTTGATTGACCAATTCACTCAATTGACTACAGAATGGATCGCTACGGAGGGTGATGCAGAGGTGGGCGCAAGACGCGATGAGTTGGCTCAATTGCTTCAGCTCAATTACTGGAAGTTGGATCCGTATGTTAGATCTAGCACGTATTACCATCGGGCTGGGGTTGTCAATAGGGCTGGAGGTGTTGATTTCAAGGCAGCGCGATAATTAGTTTGAAACAGCCACTCGTACGATAGCTGATCAATTGAACGTCTTCTCTTCGTCCAAACCTGTTGATCTTGGTGACTGCCGAGTAACCCATCGTCAGAACCATGTCCCCTGTAAACCTTCTAGCCCATCCACCGTTAGCGTGTCTAATCAATGTCCCACAGCGCATTGACAAGTGGCGCCTATCACCGTGACCATCACGCATCTCCTCATCGTCCACAGTCTAGTCTGTCAGTGACTGTTCACGGGATATGCCGAGTTAGCAGGGCCTCCTTGTCACTGATGCAACCTCTTCCGGTGCCCAAAGCGCAATGGTTTGCGAGATGCAGGGGTAGTCCTCTGTGCCTCACTCCTCAAAACAGGGTATGATCGACGAAGCTCAATTTCCCTACCGCGGCTAACGAATCCATACTGTACAACCCAAACAAGCAAAATGCGTGTGTGATGAGTGGCCGAGATAAAAGCTGTCAATAGGAGTTAAAAAGTACCAATAGCCTTAGCGAGAAACCGTTTTCTTAACCTGTGCGCGAGAACCGGCGCTGAACTCAATCTTTTTTGTTCCTGTCTGAGGGTAACAGCGACAATGAGGTTCTCAAAGCTCTTCCTCACTCTCCTGCCGTTCAGCTTTGTCTCTGCTAGGACCGTATCTTCACCTGAACTTTCTGGTGAACTGGTTCAGCTTTTGGAGAAGCATAATCTTGCGCTCGTTCCCAGGTCTGAACTTACGGACGCGCTCAAGGAGTTAAATACTTTGCTCAAGAGCAATGCGATTCCTAGAGCGCCTGTTCTTATTAGACGGCAGAATGGCACGGCTAAGGCTGGGTCAAAGTCTGGGGACTCGGACGATGATTCAGATGATGGCGGCTCCAGAATCGCTGCGATTCCAGGGCTAGATGGTCTTGGGGATCTGGGTGATGGTCTCAAGGGTCTCACTGGTGCTCTTGGGGATGTGAAAGACCTCTTCAAAGCTCTTGGCGATTTGCTCTCGCCCGAATTTCTCCAAGCCTTCCATGATGCCATGGTTTATCTCGCTGCAACACTCAAACCACCCGCGCCAAACCAAGTTAGAAACCTCCTCGCCAAGGCCGGACCACTTCTCGACCTCGTCGGCGAACTCAACCTGAAAGATCTCGTGAAAGAGATCCAAGGCGTCGACATCGCTGGCATCGTATCCAAGGTTCTCAAGCTCCTCACAGACGATAATCTTAAGAACATCAACGGTCTTCTCAACAACGGTGCAAACCTCCTCACACCAGAATTCGTCAAACAGACCAAGGGTCTTATCGGGGACGTCGCCCCTGTTCTCGACGAGGTCGCTCCTCTGCTCAAGAAACTCACCAAGCTCGACATCGAGGGCATCCTCACAGCTTTGGACCCTCTTCTCAAGAAAGAGTCTATCCAGGGCATTGTTACTCTTCTCAAGAACGCTGGTGATCTCTTGACAGCCAAGACCGTCGATGAGATCCAAGATCTTCTCGGTGAAGTCAGCCCCATCATCAAGGACATCGCACCTCTCCTCAAGCAACTTACCAAACTCAACCTCGAAGAGGTCTTGAAAGCGCTGCAGCCGCTTCTCAAAGATGATTCTATCAAGGGCATCTTGAGTCTGTTAAAGAATGCGGAAAGTCTTTTGACGCCCAAGTTTGTCGATCAGACGCAAGACCTTATTGGTGCTGCGTCACCTTTGATCGCTAAGCTCGACGACGTTGATCTGAAGGGTGTCCTCGACGCCCTGAGCCCCATCCTCAAGAAGGATGCTATCCAAGGTCTCGTTGGACTGCTCAACAATGCAGAAGACCTTCTGACCAAGGAAACCGTGAAGAGCATCAAGACACTCCTTACTGAAGCATCGCCTCTGATTGAAAAGTTATCTGATGTTGATCTCAAGGGTGTTTTGGATGCTTTGAGCCCGATTCTGAAGAAGGAAGCTATTCAGGGTCTTGTTCAACTGTTGAACAACGCCGAGGACTTGTTATCCAAGGACACTGTCAAGAGCATCAAGGTTCTACTGAAGCAAGCGTCGCCGCTGATTGATAAGCTGGGCGGCCTCGACATCAAGGGTTTGTTGGATGCTCTCAGCCCACTTCTCAAGAAGGAGGCCATCCAAGGCTTGGTGGCGCTTCTTGGTAATGCCGAGGATCTTCTGTCCAAGGAGACGGTCAAGAGTATCAAGGTTTTACTCAAGCAAGCATCCCCGCTTATTGACAAGCTGGGCGACCTTGATATCAAGGGCATTCTTGATGCATTGAGTCCACTTCTCAAGAAGGATGCCATCCAGGGTCTTGTTGGACTACTCAACAACGCTGAAGATCTCCTCTCAAAGGAGACGGTCAAGAACATCAAGACTCTCCTCCAGAGCGCTGGACCCTTGATCAACAGCCTTGGCAAGATCGATTTGGCCGGTGTTCTTGATTCACTACGACCTCTGTTAACCAAGGACTCTGTGAAAGGTATCATCGGTCTCTTGGGCAATGCTGAGGATCTCTTGACGAAGGACTTTGTCTCAGACACCAAGAAGCTCATTTCCAACGCCAGTCCTCTTCTTACCAGCCTGGGCAAGATCGATCTCAAGAGTGTCATTGACGCGCTTGCACCACTTCTCACAAAGGACTCTATCAAGGGTCTGGTCGGCCTTCTTAATAACGCCGAGAACCTGCTCACGAAGGATTTCGTGTCTCAGACCAAGTCTCTCATTTCCAAGGCGTCACCTCTTCTCGACAGTCTTGATGACGCAGACATCAAGGGCTTGCTTGATCAAGTCGGACCTCTTCTAAAGGAAGTTGGCAAGCTGAAGCTCGAAGACATCCTCAGCGCAGTGCGACCTCTGCTCACCAAGAACTCTATCAATGGCATAATTGGTCTTCTGAACAATGCGGAGAACCTTCTTACCAAGGACTTCGTTTCGCAGACGAAGCTGTTGATTGCCAAGGCTGCACCTTTACTGAGCAGCTTGGACAAGGCTAATCTGAAGGGCTTACTTGATCAAGTCGGTCCCCTGCTGAAGCAAGTCGGCAAATTGAAGCTTGATGAGATCCTCGCCGCTGTCCAGCCTCTCCTTACCAAGGAGTCGATCAAGGGCATTGTTGGATTGCTTGGCAATGCCGAAGATCTTCTTACCAAGGACTTTGTATCCCAAACAAAGGGTCTCATCTCGAAGGCTTCACCACTCCTCACCAGTCTTTCCAAGTTGGATCTTGAGGACCTGTTGGATCAAGTTGGTCCACTTCTCAAGATGCTCGGCAAGCTTGATCTCGAAGGCCTACTCAGCGCCGTGGCACCGTTGCTCACGAAGGACTCTGTCAAGGGCATCGTGGGACTACTGGGTAACGCAGAGGACTTGTTGACGAGTAAATTCGTCAATGAGACCCAGACGCTCATCACCGGCGCTGTACCTTTGATCTCCTCGCTCAGTGAAGCGGATCTTCCTGATCTCATTGATCAAGTATCGCCTTTGCTGAAGGAACTTGGTAAGATCGATCTTGGTAAACTCATCAAGAAACTTGCGCCATTGCTCGATGAGATTGCCGATGTCGACATCAAGGGTCTACTCGACGCTGTTGCGCCTTTGCTGTCACCCAAGGGTATCAAGGGTGTCATTGGTCTTCTTGGCAATGCAGAAGATCTCCTCACGCCCAAGTTCGTCAACCAGACGCAGACCCTTATCGGTGATGCTGTACCTTTGGTGTCGGCTCTGGGCGACATTGATCTCAAGAAGCTCATCAAGCAGCTCTCACCTCTTCTCGAAGCACTGGGCGAGATTGACTTTGGCGATTTGATCAAAAAGGTCAAGCCTCTTCTTAATGCGCTTTCCAAGATTGATCTCGCTAAGCTAATTGGCAAGATCATGCCGCTACTTGACTCTTTGGATGACATTGATCTCGAAGGCCTGCTCGAAGCAATCAAACCTCTGTTAACACCCAAGTCTGTCAAGGGAATTGTTGGATTAGTTGACAACGCGGGAGATCTCCTCAGCGATAAATTCGTCAACCAAACCCACACCCTCATCTCAGGCGCAGTACCACTGATCGAAGTCCTGAACAAGGTCGATCTGGAAAGTCTTTTCGAAATCATCGAGCCTATCCTCGAAGAGCTCGATGGTCTTGATCTTTCCGGTCTCGTCGACGCGATCAAACCTTTGCTCAATGCACTGAAGAAGATTGACATCAAGGGCATAATCGACCAGATTATGCCATTCCTCACACCCAAGACGGTCAAGGGCTTGTTATCGCTGGTAGGCAATGCGGAGAATTTGCTTAGCAAGACTTTTGTGAATCAAGTATCGGAGCTCATTGGAGATGCGACACCGGTAAGTACATTTGTTTGTTGGTATTGACATTTTGCTAACGTTGTTCTAGCTTGTTGCTACTGTTGCGGATTTGGTACATGCTATTTTGAAGGAGCTTATGGGTCGGACGTAATGATGCGCGATGGGTAATGACTTGTAATTGTTATGTATTTAATGTTTTGGTATGCTCTATATACACGATACCCAGTAATAAAATTTGGAAGAATGCTTCATGAGCTGTCGTACTGTTCAACGCGTGTTCAGTTGGTTATGCTTAATTGTTGGCGGGTCTCTGCGAGTTCGTCCAAAGGGAACATAATTGCCCGAACAGAGACACAAAGATCTCCGGCAATTGTTCGACGTCGTGTTCATGATCCCATGCCAATCGCTTTGCTTTGTCGACGTCGTAACAATTCCTTGTACAAGCCCTTGTCCGTTAGCGGTCCAGACTCGTTTCTTGCTTTTGTGCTCGAGCACTCCATGGAACCCTGTAAGCGTTCAAGACAGCGCGTGAGCCTAAGCCTGTCCGCTAACCTTGGCGAGAAATTACCGAGTTATCGCGCACTGTGTGCCCTGACAAGCCATGGGCCGTTGATCCCAGCCGTCGAAGACGCGAGCCAAGCGAGCTAACCGACGTCATTCAAAATGCAAGTCAATTGGCAATCCAGCTGCCATTCTTTGGGAATTAATCGCAAACTAGACTACATGAGTACACACCCAAATCTGCATACACTTAAGCTTCTTCACCAAAACAGAAAGTGAGGGGAAGAGCCAACATGATCATGTGCCCCATTGCTCCTGTGATAGTTCCGCCCATCATCTAACAGATTCCGCCAAGGATCAGCTCGTATTGATCCGCTAGCGCCTTGACCCCGCTGAAGATCACTATCTGGTTGCCGTTCAGAGACTGGGATGTGCCCTGTTGTAGATTCTCTAGCGCATTGACCCTTGTATAACCTTTTGCTCGGCCGTTGAAGTCGGTTCCCCTTATCTTTGCGTCTTTGGTGATAGTTGCTCGCTTCGTTGTATCGCTGTATCGCTGCTTCAAGATGACTTCAACGGAAAATCGTATGGCTGGTGCTGCGCCCGAGTCGCATGATAAGGCCATTCCAGCTGATGCCCCAGCGCAAGACGCTCAGAGCGATAATGCGCCTTCTGAAGACCACATTCGCGATGAGAAAGCCGCTGCAGGACCGACGAAATGGCAGAAGGTGAAAGCGCATCTTATCAAGTTCAAATGGTGGTATCTGCTCGGTATCGTCGTTCTTCTCGCTATCTTGCTTCCATTGCTGTAAGTTGTCCGTCTCGGTCGTTCGTAGCCCTGTCTAACTGATCCCTTAGCTTCACGGTCATCATTCCAGCAATTGTTCAAAACATCCTCAATAGCCAAAAGCTCCCCATTGAAGGCGGCGCTCTGCAAGTCATCTCACCGGATGAAGTCAACATGAGCATCATCACATCTTTGGACACGCCGTTGGCGGCGAATCTGAAGCCTGTCGATTTGTATCTGTACAACAAGGAGACTCACCCAATGTCCTCATTCCTTATGCTCAAGCTCCCGGATCTTCATCTCAACCACAAGACAGATGTGACAGTTGTCAACCAAACCATGAAGGTGACGAACCACACCGAGCTTCTGCTCTGGTTCAACGAGTTCTTCGACAAGCCCAAGGTTGAGTTGTCGTTGGAAGGCAAGCCGGAGATCCATCTGGGGGCGCTGAAGTACCACCGCTCGTTAGACAAGACGATTGAGATTCCATCACTCACCTATCTCGATGGCTTTGGTCTCATCGACTTGACCTTCGATCTGCAGTCCAACCGCACATCAAAGTACAACATGAAAGGCAACCTCAACATCCCCAACTCCGGCGTTCTCCGTCTTGGTCTCGGAAACTTGACCTTCAACGTCATGTCCGGCGAAACAAGACTCGGTCTCATCAACTTGTACGATCTTCAACTCTGGCCGGGCAACAACACAGTGCCTTTCGAAGGCAACTTCTTCTTCGACGAGCTAGTCCCTAATCTTTCAGAGATTCTAGACAGCCAAAAGGGGTCGCTGAGTCAAGGGTATATCGAGTTTAACGCAACGGGCAACTCCACTATGGCAAATGGAGAGCATATCAAGTATGTCGAGGGCGTCTTGAATAAGAAGCACATCCGCTTCACTGTGCCGGTGATCTCGTTGCTCGGGGATGTAGTTGGAGGGTTGTTGGATGCTGACCAGGGCTCTCTGGTGAATATCTTCGGCGGCGCGGTTGGAAACTCGACTTTGCTTGAGCATGTTCTTGGTCATTGGGACGGCAGCGGAGGAAGTTCGTCTGGTAACGCGACTCGCGGTCTATTCGGTAGGAGTAGCGGCGGGAAGTCGAGGTCTTGGATGTGGAGTTTGATGAAACTTGGTTTGACTAGGAAAGGGCTATAGCCACAGTTAGCACATGTTCGACGATTAATGCACTGACGTTTGTTCCAAAGAAGAGCGGTATGTTCCCCTCAGTGACTGTCAAGTTCAGCCATCATCGGCGCCTGTTCGCGTGTTCTTCTGTCCGCCTTGAAGGATCACTTGTTCCGCTTAACCTCACCCGTAGACTCGGGCTTAACCTCACCAGTGTGCTTCTCATCGGTAGGGTTGATAGACTCAGTGGGCTTCACAGTGGAAGCGAGAGTTGTAGCGCAAGAGCGAGCGGTAGGAGGAAAAAAGTTTCCGCCACTCAAGAATTTGGATATAAGGTCAGCATACACTCAGTGAAACGGTGGCCAAGTTAAATCATAAAGATCAAGGAGTCTTTTCGGGGCTAATTGGGACATTCGCAACTCAACACTACTTCCCAGTGAGACAGTTGATAGAGTCACTCTCTATACTCTCGATTCCTTTGATGCCCTGCCCATTACTTTCTTCATCACTGTTACTCCTTGATCTTGGCCTGTAGTCGTAACCGATCTAGGGTATAGTTAGTATCAAAGCAGACCAGTATGGAGAAAGGCTGTGACTTACTTGACCACCGACGTGACGTTACTCATGGCCGAAACAATAGTCTTCCATGTCGTCATACGAGAGTTGGCGAATAACTCAGTCGATTTCGATGGATTCAAGACGGGCTACTTCGTCCTCGAAGGTCTCCGGATCCTCGTTGTTCAGCACGCGATCCAGCTGCTCGTCAAACCTGCGAGTTCATGGTCAGCAAAGTCTTCCTCCCGAAAGGGGCAAGCAACTCACCAGCCCATGGCGTTGTCGTTGAGCTTGGCTCGGTCCTCGGCGGTGAACTCAGGGAGGCCGGCGGCGTAGATGTTCTCGAAGAGCGCGATCTCAGGGGCGCTAAGACCCTTGAAATACCAGACGTTTTCGGCCTTGCCTGGATGATCGTGACCGTCCCAAAGCTTCATGGTGTAGTGACCAGTGCCATCCTCCCAAACCTTTCCGCAGGTTTCGCCAGGGTGACCAGCCTTGGGGACATCAACACCCTTGGCCTTAACCTTGATCTTGGCAGCTCTTTTAGCCTTGGCCTGCTCACGCAGAACAGTCTTGCATGTGCGGTTACGGATGCAAATAGGGCAGCACAAGGGACAATAAACACGCCAGATGGTGCCAGGAGGGGGAGAGGTTTCTTCGTCTACCTCGACGATAGTGTCAAGCTTGGGCTTGAAAGCCTTGTAGGGTTTGAAAGGCATGATGAGTTGGTTTTCAAAGCCGTGAGATGTGGTTGTTGTTGAAGAAGGACTGCTGAGAGAGGAGAAGAGAGGAGGCGGAGAAAGAAGCAGAGAATAGGCGAGGAAAACGGGTGGGGGACACAACGATTTTCCTCTATGGATTAGGCAGCTAAAAGGAAATAAGCTAAGTGCAGCACAAGGTGACTGATTTTGTCTCGAGCAGTGACAGCTTAGGAGCAGGACTACGCCAGGGTGCCACTGGCACTGTTGCAAACGAACAGACTCGCGTTCGCGCTACAACTACCTGAACGCGTTCCCTGTTCCCTTGTTCTATTCTTTTCCTCCTTCATCATCATCAACTCCGACATTTTGCATGATCATCAAGTTTGGCAACAGCAACAACGATCTTTATCCTACATCTCAACTCTGTTGATCTTGTCTTTCCACCTCATCAGCTTTCTGCATAGCAACACACTTCATCCTCTAGAGGTCATCTCTACCTCCTACCTCATCATCCTCTTGATCTTCGCAGTTTTGCATTATTTCCTCTTGATCCCCAAGCTCTAGTTGCTACCACCATCCACTTCCCTGAACCCAGGTCGACGCTCCCTCCGGCACTTCGACAGTCGTCGCACGCTCACCTCTATCTCAGCGCCCTCATCGGAGTCTCGACATCCTTCTACCTTTGACACTATCAACTATCTTGACGCACCCAGACCTGCCCATAATGTCTAACATTTCTCTTGGTAAGCACCCTCTTCCTTCTTTGACTCGAACCAAGCTAACTAGTCACAGAGGCCTACAAGGCTGACATGGTTCCCGGTAAGTAAAACACAACCCCTTCTTCCATTCCCTGTTCTCGCTAACTCTTTCATAGCTACTCTCAAACCCATTAGCATCCTCAGTTTTCAACTGAAGCCCGACTACACCCTCCGTCTCGAGCTCCGTCTCGCCGGAGGTCTGCGCATCAGCATGCCCGAACGCCGAATCCAGGAGACAACGCCCCGACTCCTTTATAACTATTAGCGATCTTATTCTGGAGGTCGAGCTCAAGCCACAGGATTTGACAAATGGCATGTCTTCGCGGTCTTGGGCCATCGCCGTAACAGAACCATCGACACCATCGAGTACAAAATTCACTGGGAAGGGTATCCCAAGAAGGAGTCCACCTGGGAGGATGACATCGACCTTGGACTTTGGTCCCCGAACCTCAAGAACGAGTATGACCAACTCCATGGCTTGGCCTAGACGATCCCCTCGCGGACGGCGTTGTGCTGTTTCTCATCCTAGAGAACACACCTTCATCGAGAAGAAGCCAGTGAGATTTTGCGCTGAACGGTTGATATCATTGGAATGATACTTGGAAATGGTGTGGGCATGCTGAACTTTTTATTGTTTTACAGACAGGCGGATCGAGTCTCTTAATATTGACGGAGGATATCTGTCAGGAACTTTTCTTTTGTGTACTATGAGGTCTTGGAGTTTTGGAACGTATATCGTTCATGTTTGTATGCCCTTTGGACCACCAAGACGTCCTGAATAGCTTGCCCATGCTAGTAAATTGACAGAACCTCTTTTCTTGCATCCTTCATGGACTTGATATCGATAACATTGAACAGTTACTGTGTGCTCTTCGGTACAGCCAGAAAGGACTGCTGACCGTCAGCTGAGCAGGGGATCTGACCTGTGTGGAACTACATGAGCCTAATCATGAACAGTACTATCTTTCAGCCTTGACTTGCTCTTGCCATACTGACAATAGAATTACACTCCAACCTCGAGGACTTCTAGATTCGGGATGACTTGAATTGAACCTGGCCTTGATAGTGCTCAACGACTAATCAAGCCACTCGACAAGACCATACCTGCACGTATTTCCAGATCCCATCAAGACCCGCCTGTCTACAATTTGAGGACTTCTCTCAACTTCTACAGTAGCCTGTTAAGCTTCGTGTTGAACTATGAGTTTGAGTATTTCTATTCAAGATGACTGCTAAGATATACCTGGAATAAACGTCGTCCATGGAACCACCTGGTATACACCAGATGGTGCAGCCCTCAAGCAGGTGAAAAGAAGCACCAAAGTCATCAGTCGGCAAGCTATATAGATGATTCCACCACACACGTTTAGTGCCTCCACCATTTTCACTGCAAGATCGAGCCTAGCCTCCAATTTGTTCCTCTCGGCATCGGCTTCTTCGTATGCCTTCAATATCGTATCGACGCATGAAGTTTCTAACCGTTTTGCAGGTGGAATACCAAGCTTCCTTTCAACAAAGCCCTCATATCCGCGCCAGAAACCTCGAAAGTCCCATCCGTCGTTATATCCCCCATGGATATCCTTCATCAAACCGCAAGCAAAGAGCCAATGTTTTCCAGATTTAAGATCGTGAACTCCTTCGCTCTGTCTATGCCGCCATTTGTCATGGAACTCCGCTAGGTTCCTATTGAAGATTGAGTACGCGATACGTCGATTTAGGCCTTCCTCCAGGGTCTTCAGCTCTTCAACATCCCCTTGTGAGGGTTCTACTTCCCAATCCGTATTTGAGTCTTTTGGCATTGCCATGAAGGACGCTTGCACTTCATCGTCCCATTCCTTGAATTTGGGCTTTACTAGGTGCTCCCACCATTCCTCACTAGTAGATTCAAGTGGCTGTAACTTGTGCAAAAAGAGGAGTATGCGCTTCCGTGCAACGTAATCAGTCCGCAAGTAACCGACAAGCATACTCAACCCGAGTGCCATCCCGGGTAAAGCGGCTGAGAGTAAGCTTGCTACTCTCCAGCAAAGAAGTTCAGTCCTCGTGGGAAACTCAAAGTTCCATGCGATGCAGTGCAAACTACCAAAGATTAAGGACGAGATGCTTAATAGCTGGTAAAACAAGGGTGTCTGCCCTTCCATCCATACCAGGTCATTTGGCACGCGGTTCATACGTTGTATACTCCGAGACTTGGCCACAGCTTTGTGAGGTTGTCGAAGACGGGTCATAAACGACTGCATGAAGTCCGCAGCTTGCATCTTACGGAGTAGTGACGCACCACGGGAGATGGGCAGCAGACGAATTGGTCGGGAAACATCCTTTGGCTTCCACCAATTTATCGCATAGGTGAGTATTGCCATAAATGCGAAGGCGATCGTTGCTATCTCAATCTGTGTTATAGGTAGTTTCTTGACTGCACGGGCGATGACATTGAGGATCAGCCATGCAATCTGTAGAACGGCGACGCTTTTCACAAACGTATCCGCTTTGCTTTTGTCTTCTATATCTTCTCTCCCCAGAACCAGGTGTTCAAGAGGGTGAGGGCCGGAGGTAAACCAACCGTATCTTAAGGTCAATTTTGAAGCTGTGAGAATGATGTAAATAAGCGCAGTGGGGTGTTGGGATATGTCGATGTATACAAGACCACCCATCTGGGCAAAGTAAGAGTGGACAATAGTCCATGTCTGAGTCCTTCGTTCCAACCGAGATGTCGTTTGTGAACGCGGCGAGCCAGTGGCCCTCTCGGATGAGCGATTGCTCTTGTTTGGTGGTGATGATTCTCTGCTACGAGCATTTGAACCAGAACGACCAGCCCAAGCTTCTGGATTCCGATTCGTGCCAGCTGGTGAGTTCTGCGGGTTGTAGATTTCTCCCTGTCCATCCTCCTGTTCTCGTTTTCGTTCTTGTTGTTGCGTTTCTCCTTGTGTCTTCGCTTCCTGGTTGTTGTTTAAGATGTTCAACTTTTCACCTTCTCTTTCCGTGTCATTGGGTGATGAAGGCCCTTTCTCGCGATTTCCTGGTGGAGGTTTCAGGGAGAGTATTCGATAAAGTAATCTAGCATGTCGCGGATATTCGACTCTCCAGCTCCACTCATCGTGTCTAACGGTGGTATCGGTCTCGTATTTAGCCGTCCATTTTAATTTATCTCCTTTGCTTCGTAGGTAGTCATCGAACTCGCAAAGCTCTTGTAGTGCAAGTCGTAAATCGCAGACAGCTTTGGATAAAATAAACTCGGGAAAGACGATAGTAATAGCCATCCATTTTGCCTTGCGCAGAAGTCTTGTCCAGGCAGAGTCGGTCAAAGCGGGTACGTTGAGATGCAGGATGGTCCACGAGCAGGCAAAGATGGTCGTGACGCACCCCCAGATAAGAGTCACCGTACCACGATCTCTTGGACCCGTTTGCCATCCGACTGTGTCGACAGTAGTGGTGTTTCCGGTCGACATGTTCGAAACTGCAGTGAAAGATGATGTGAGAGGCTCAAGACGTCAAGTTGGGGATACTATGTACTCACAAGCTTCGGCGGCCCATGGCTTCATAAGCGGCCAACCCACTGACGTGGCTAAAATGTGTCCAGTAATATCTTGGTCACTGCATGGAAAGACATAGATGCTAATCCCGGACAGGGGGCTTGCATGTTCTTGGCTTGCTATCTCGAATATGATACGTTGTATCTCGATCATTTCAGCTTTCAGCTCCGCTCAAACCCCTAATGGACCCTTATCATCCACGTTGATCATCCACTGATCGGCAAGAGGTTTCTTGTTACTGTATGTAATGGACATGGCCCAAGCGTCAGTTTTTTCTTTTGTCGCGCTTTGATGTCCTGATTTGAACTCACCTGTTGTCTTTTGTATACACCAATCGTGCCCAAGTGACTCATTGCCGCATGTCAAGTTTTTTCTCTGCGGCTTGCACAAGATCTGAAAGAGAAAATAGTAAGCCGACATTCATGATACATACAGAGGTTGTAGTTAAGGCGGACATGGTTGATTTAAGCTATCTTCGAGAGGTAGATGAGAGACCAGAGCTAGCGAACAACGGATTCGAGTACAGCCTAAATGCCAAGGTTGGCCGAAGATAAGCATGGTACTTACTCCTCGTGGCGATTTTTTTGCTTTCTGTGTGGGCTCTTGAACGGGCAGGGTCTCGGTACGCTGCCTGGCTGCCTTAGTCCAGAGACAGGAGTGGTGCATGTGCCGTCTTGGCAGTAAATAGTGAGGCGAGCGGCAGAGCCAGGTGAGTAAGCTGTCACGCTGTATAGACAGGCAGACAAGATGGACAGTTGATGACGGTACCAGAAGGTAGAAGAATGTCAAATGACAATGCCGCTCCTAGGCGCCATTTTGGACTTGGCAATCTCTAGAACTGCCCGGATTAATGTTGGCACAAGATCCGGGAACTAAGAGTCCGCCCTCTGGATTGGACGAGTCTAGTTGGGTTGATAACGACCAACGATCCACGTACCGTGTCTTTATGTCATTCAATCTGAGTTGTCGCCTTATGAATAAATTTCAGTCACTTGAGCACCTTTTTTGAAGCGGAGAAATGTTCATCAATTGATCTTCGGTCTACAACAACTACACCGAATTGGAATTGTCAGCGCAAGACCACGCACTCGTACCGCCACCCGCCTTATAAGCGTTGACGATATCCAGAACCGATCCATAGGTACCAGCCACCTGCAGCATGGTACCAGAAGCGATGACGAAAACAGCCCAAGCACAAGCCAATATCCACTTGACCGACATGTTGCGATGCTGCCAGTTGTCGTGGAACCACATGAAGCCCATCGCTTGGAAGGACAGGAGAGTGGCTAGTAGGGCTCCGATCAGTGAGATCAGGGAGTAGAAGATGGGGATGGCGCTTGCGATGATGTAAGCGAGGATCGTTACGCTGAAGGTGCAGCCGAGCCATGTCGTCCAATGAACCCATGAGTTGGATGCGAGGTGCTTGGTGTTTCGGAGGAGTCGGACAAACATGTACTTGCTGGGCAACTGAACATTGTTAGCTTCGCACAACATCAAGAGAACAGTTTACTTACGTGTGTGACTAAAGTGATCGTGACGATCAAACCCGGGATAGCTACACCATAACTGGCCTTCTTAATGACAACACCAGCCGATCCGAGAGCTGGCGAAGACACGTAAGAACCACAGTAGTAGTACATAACAACGCCCACAGTAACGTAAACGACCGTGATGGCACCCTGACAGATAGCCAGCGCCTTCGTGTAATCCTCTGGCTTGCGCATCTCAGCAATGATGGCGAAGAAACCCGGCGTGCCACCGTAAGCAGACACATGCGAGCAGATCGCGGCAACTGCTTGGAGGAAAGTCGGCTTTTGGAAGAGTTTGTAGTCGGGAACCCATTCGCCCTGTTGAGGAGCGGCGGCTGGTCGGTCTTGGACACCCGTTGCGATGGTCACCATCAAGACTACAACTGTTAGCTATGCAAGGCCATTGCGCGGATAAACATACCTGAGATCATGATGCTGATGACGCCGACCCATGCGAGCCAGCTCATCTTGCCCAGCGTTCGGATGCTGGAAAGACCGAAGCCCAAGATTGCGGCGATGGCGATGAAGATAGCTGTACACGCTCCGTGTGTCGAGACAGCGTTGAGACCAATAGACAGACTTAGCATACCAGCGCCCGACACGAAGACCCAGACTAGAACAGTTAGCATGTCTCTTCTTCAATTCAAAACATGAAGAACTTACGCAGCCACATCGCAAATCCGAAGAATTCTTTTCCGACGCGCCCAAACATCATGCCGCCTGCATCATCGATAGCGTAGACATGGCGATGGCGAAGCTTGAAGACGCCGACGATCCAATCTGACCAGGTAGTGATAAGTCCGACAGCGACTAGACAGATGACTCCAGGGATCAAACCAAGCGCGTCGAATGTCGCTGGGATTGACAGTACGCCGAGGCCGATTTGGGTCTTCATCATGAGACCGGCTGTGCCGATGAGACCGACCTTGGGATTGTTAGCTTGTCGAACATTGTGACGTAGCGAGGTGTCCTCACGCTTCGGTAATCGGGGCCTTCTTCAGTGATCTCACCAAAGACAGCATCGTGGTTTTGGGGTTCGTAGTCGTCCTTCTTCCCTGCGGAGGGCACCATCTCCATCTCGAGATCATTCCGGCTATTAGCCGCAGGCTGAATATTCTGATCCATGGTATCTGTAATTTCTGATGATGAAAAGGGTAAAGATGGAGAACCGACTCCACCACAACAGAACAAATCCCTTTAAACCTTGTCAAAGGTCTGAGATGAACCCTATCGCAGATATCTCCCAAGGTTCCACAGATGAAAAATTCTACCCTTTTGGGACCCACGGCAGATGACGACCCCTTTATATACCTCCCAAAGCCGACGATCGCTTTGACCTTTACGTGGTAGTTACCTAATGATATCCATCTTTCCCCAGACGAAGCCCCTTGCGAAGCCAATTAAGTAATGATTATTTCCCTAAGCCGTGGATTTCCCCGGATATTGCTCCACAGCTGAAAAGAATGTAGTTGGCTTGAAAACTTTAATGTCAAACCTCCGTACCCACTGCGGAACAGGCGAGACCTCGGCTTGGTCATTTACCGTATTCATGCAGACAATGATTGGTACGAATGGGTTTCTAGAAGCACGAGTCTGGAACAGGAAGCTGAAGCTGGATTGTGGAGGTGGGTTTCCATGGATGTTTTGTGTCGTCGTAGGGCGCGTTGGAGTGCGTTATCCGCTTTGTTGGAGACGCGTCGCCTGTTTCGGATAGTGGTTCTTAGCCGCCATAATTACTTGCGATGGCGGACTGGCAATGACTGATATTTGAGTGAGTCAGTGGACATAAGAAGCGGGCATGCGCAACGAACAATACCCTCAGAACGACGTGTTCTGAGTTCTGAACGAACATGCGTGTGCATGAGCCGTTCAAATGAACATTAAGCACGGATCTTCTGACAAACAAGGCGTCAACTTCAAGTCTTCGCCACTGAAATCTCCAAGCTCTCTGTGTTCTCAATTTGCTGCACATGTCGGATAGACTCCCTGCCAAAACTTATCCGACCCTGGTGAAACAGTGTACACATTGGGCGGAAACAAGGTTCGAATAAATCTATGTGGCTGAATTGATGCCCTTCCGAAGACAACACACAGCTTCGTCCATTCAAGCCGGTTCAAACACGACATGCTATCTGTACTCGCAGGAAATATCCGCTGTTCAGTTTGTGACCCTCCATAAATAATCGCCTTACCTCATTCGTCTGGCACAAGCCGTCGAATTCTTGTATTCCAAACCTTATGCTTGATTGTTGACGCGCTACCGTGTTCCAACCACTTCTTTTTTACCTCGCGTGTCAACTCTACCCTACACCATCAGAAAAAGTCAGCGATTGCCACAGCCGGGCACTAAGAAAAACTCAACGTTCCTCGGCCCGATTCCGGGTCGCCCCTTGAAGGTACGTACCCTGACAGAATCGATAAGATAAGATTAGATTGTATTATCGATTCCATTACCATCTCTTGTTGAAAATGATTAAATGACCATTTACCATGGTCGCAGAGCAAAATCAGCCTGTATCGTGTTTCTTTCTCTATTTAACTATCCTAGCCATCCGAAGTGATTCCATATCCCATTCCAACAACTCAGATTGCCGTGCTGCCGAAGGTTGACCGTGAGAACAAGTAAGTCATCCTACAGCATCAGAGGCTTGGCTTGATGATCTCAACCTTTGCATAACAAAGCTCTTTCCAAAAATCTATCGCAATTCAACATACGATTTCCTCTCATCGATTCATCCACTGCGCCACTTCTTCCATGGAAATCTTCAACATCAAGACTCTTCCCGAAGGACAGCCTATAGCAACTGTACTTCCCCAAATAGCTCCCTTACCGTTGAGGCACTCGGGAGGTAGCCGGAACAAGTCTTCCCCTGCCATCGTGATCCAGTTGTCTGTATAGTCGAGATTTGGCGCTTCTGAAGATAGGAGCGGTGTAGCGGGCTGAGTATGAGAGTGTGAGCCACCTCTCAGGGGAAACACACCACAGTCCGTGATAATACCACGCCCATCCACCTCGAAGGATTCGACATCTGTATAATACTCCAGCTGAACGATCTCTTCGCACTCGCCGGTTTCCACGTCCCAGATTCGTATCGTATCGTCATAAGACCCTGTTGCCAGCTTTCTCGCGTCAGGCGAGAACACCATTGACATAACCTGGTCACCATGACCCTCTACTACTGGCTTGCATTTGCCTACCTCGGTGTCCCAAATGCGTATTGTCTCGTCGTAAGAGCCAGATGCCACCTTCTTAGAGTCATGCGAAAAAGCAACTGTTTGAACACACCCACTATGGCCTTCGAGCACTCGCTCGCATTCACCCGTCTCTGCATCCCAGATCCGTACCGTCTTATCCCAAGACCCTGATGCTACTTGTTTTGAGTCGTGTGAGAAGACTATCGAGTTGATACAGTTACCATGGCCCACGAGCTCCTGCTCACACTCGCCAGTCTCTGAGTTCCAGATCCGTACCGTCATGTCATCAGACACCGATGCTATCCGCTTTGAGTCGTGCGAGAATACAGCTGAGTTAGTAATATCGCGATGGCCCTGAAACTCCTGCTCACGCACGCCTGTCTCTACATCCCAGATATGTATCTTCATATCACCAGACGATACTATCTTCTTCGAGTCATGCGAGAACGCCAGTGCTTTAACATAGATGTCATATATGCTTTCATCCTTTATCTCTTGCTCACACTCGCCGGTCTCTGCGTTCCAAATCTGTATCGTCTTTCCAGAAGCCGATGCTACTCTTTTCGAGTCATGTGAGAATACCACCGTGGTACAATTGATACCGGGGCCCGTTAGCTCTATCTCACAGCCGCCAATCTCAAGGTTCCAGATCCGTATCGTCTCATCACCAGCCGATGCTAGCTTCTTGGAGTTGTGTGAGAACACCACCGAGATAGGATCAGTCCGGATATGACCACTTAGCCATCGTTCACATTCGCCCGTCTCTGCGTTCCAGATTCGTATTACTCCGTCATTGGAGCCTGATGCAATCCGCTTCGAGTCATGCGAGAACGCCACCGAGCTAACCGCAGACTCATAACCCTCGAGAGTCAATAGACATGCGTCCCAGTCTTGTTCAAGCTTTGACAGAGTAGTTATCCATTGTGGAATATCTCCTTTGAATGCGCTTCTCACAATGCTGTTCGTTGGTGCAAATGCCAGACAAGAATAAACCTGCAGCGGTGCTTCAGCGATCACGGTAAAATTGGCTTGAACAAACCGCAGCGCGTCAGATACAAAGGCCGATAGGCTCGAGTCCTTACGGTTCTATTCCTCATTAGCAAGTTCAAGACTGCAATACGATAAGACAAACCTCTAGACATCCTGCCAGCAACCGGAGTGAGTCGAGGCACTCTTTGAATCGACCTAGTAAACTCATTGCTTCCAACCATAGCAAGAAGTGCGCCGTTAAGAAGTCACAGGCTTGGTTCTCATTGCTAAGGTCAGGGTCGCCCTTCGTCAGATGATAAATCCAGTGCATACAGGCATATTGGAGTTGCGAAGGTATCCTCTTCTCCAATTGCTCGGGGGCCACTGTGGATCGACGAACGCCTGGGAAATCCAGATCACATATGTTCCTCCGCAGACCGCCACTCATGATGCGCAGGCAGCTTTTCACTAGGCTTCGGTGATTATATCGTTCGTCTATCTGGAACTCGAACAACTCTCTATTCCCCAGTCCCACCAGATAGTCTCGGAACGACAAATGGAGCAGTCGCACAGGCGCATCAAGAGTGTCAGGTACATCTAGAACCGAATGCAACGCACTTAGCCTGGTCGTTATCGTGCTGATATGAACATCTAGAAGAAGTGCAAGAGCGCGCATCGACAATGGGTTAGCCAGCGTAACGATGGCCCCGACAACAAGACGGAAGCTCTCAATGATTTCCAATCTCTCGCTTCCCGATCTGTGGATGATTTGTTGCTTCAGAACTGGTGAATATGCCATGTCAAGCCTTGAGCCTTGGCCGGCACCTGCAACTTTGAGCACGTTCTGCAAAAGCTCATCAGGGCTGCCGAGATATCGGTCGTTGATGAATCGGCAAAGAGTTGCTGCAAAGATGAAGAGAGGCACCGCGGCCGCTGTAAGTTTCTCAAGATTGGCTTCTCCAGGCCAGTCCGCTGGCAGTCTTAGCTCTTGGACAGCGTCGCCATTGAAGCTGTTGCGGATATTCGCGAACTCTCGATGAAGAAATATAGATATGTCGTGCTTAATGATCGGCGCCGGGATCTCATGCAGCACCAGTTCTTGATGGGCGTTATTGATGGACGAGAAGCCAAGGCGTACAGGAAGCTCGGGTCTGCTTGTAACGAGGACTCGAACACACAAATTATTCGCAAAGCGTAAGTTGGAGAAGAGCAAGAGCAAGAGCTTGATGTCAGCGTCCCTCTCACACTCATCTAGTGCATCGATGATAATAACAACAGGCAGTCGAAATGACGTCGTGGCCGTCGCTTTTGACAATGGTTCTTGAACAAGCTTCTCAAACTGCTCCCGAACAGACTTGTCGGCAATCGCTGGATCGCAATCGACGGCACTCTTGATGAATGGCGAAACAGCCGGCGTACTCCAGGCCAGCTGACGGGCCACAGTGGGCACGAACTTGGTCAGATTCCCTTGATCAACAGCTCCCCTCTTGAAGAAGAAGCTTGCACCGAGATCACCCTGCCTGGAACGCGACCAAGCTACGGTCCGCGAGATGGTCGATTTTCCCGTGCCAGCTTTGCCATTCAACCAGAATATTATCTTCGAGTTGGGATCGTCTATCCACCGGTCAATATCCTTGAGAAGGTCCTGGCGCGTACCGGGCAAGCACGTAGAATTGTGTTCTTCAGCCTTGGAGTCGAAGGAGGCACCCTTCGCGAGCGGCAATTGATGGAGGGTTGTTCGGTCATCGATGTTCTGAAGAATAACACTAGACAGGACAAGAATCGTATCAGCTCGGCGATTAATCCCCAAATGGGTTCACTTACGTTTGATCAATGTTCAATGCCAAAGAAATATTTTCCCTGCAACGCGCGAAATCTTGGATGATTTGGTCGACATCCTTACGCTTGAATGGCCATTTGAGCGCACGTGCACCAAACTTGCTCATTACCTTTCGATGAGTTGGAGTTTGGAGCTGCTGTCCGAGTTTCTCCAGCCTCGAACGACCATCCTTTATTGTGGATGACAATTGCTGCGATGCACTTAGCTCCTGGCCGCGTGGCCCTTCGATGAGAGTCTGGAGTTTCTTTGTGGTGTCCTGGAAAGCGCCAACTTCTGCACTAAGCCTTTCAATATCGTCCTTGGCGTTCTTTACCTCTCGCGAATAGTGAAGACATAGCGAAAACACCTTGGCCGAAAGATCGACCACAGCGATGACGCTTGACACGACGCCGAGCGCTTCTGTCATTGGAACGGATCACAACCTTAACCTTCACACTGGTTGACGATGGCCTGACAAGCTTGCGGGGTCAACGAGGCTTGGTTATTTCGAATGTACATGATACACGTGACTCAAGCCTGTCAGCAATGCTGCTGAAGCCTATTGGAAGCATTTACATCGGCCAGGCGTAAACTCTGCGTCTTTGTCGCACAAGCGAGGGGTTTTTCGTCGATATCTTCTTGCGAAGTTTGGAAGAGAAGATTGGATATCCTGAACCGTGGGCATTCTGACTTTGGCATGTTGCTTTTTGACAAGGGGGCCTCCTTTGCGGTAACCAATTGACAGAAGGGTGAGTACACGGTGGTATCCAAACCCATCACGACGACATGGGCCTGTCCCACGTATTTGTCGAGGCATTCGATTCCTTTATTTGGAGTTTACCTCAGCTCGACCAGAAAGCTCTTCCAAATAATCATCCTCTTAATCCACTGTTTTTAGAAAACACCTCTATCTATCTATAATTTGTCAGGGCCATTATTGTTGGCGTTGCGTAGTCAATTGCCAGTTCATTACCCTACACTACCACCAAGACTTCACCAATTACGTAACCACTCCACAACTGCGAAACTGAACTTGCGGCCCGATTCTGGCCGCTTTCGGTCCTTAGCTAGCAAAGTACGTATCCTACGCAAAACGAATCTGATTAGATTAGATTGATCAATCCCATCATCATCGCCTGTTAGTGACCTTATGCATCGCCCTAGATAATCTTACTGACGTACACGGTGGACCCAGCGGTGCCGTTTTACCGTGGGCTGAACCTCAGGATGGGGTTGCAATTGGTACTCATCAGTAACAGATTCCACAATTTGATGCCGGCCCTGCCGAGATGGATTCAAAGACCCATTATTGATCGGAACCAACAGGCAAAGATGATCTTATCTGATGCGCTTTTTTGTGATGAGGTTCTACCGACGTCGGAAATGGATGGGCTTTATGAGGGCGAGTGTTCCCAGTCGATGTAACGCGATCTGTCACTCATTCTTGGCTTCTCGATACACTGAGTTCCAATCCCTTTGTTCAATATGGGTGTCTTGAGTAGATTTCGTCCGCGTGTGAGCGAAAGCTCAGATGTCGACGCGACGGAAATGACAACTACCAATCACGAAAAGAATGGACAAGCACCAGAAGATGGGATCGGTCCTGATGCGAACGATGCCGTCCCAGCCGAAGATGTCACCGAGGGTGTCAAGAACATGGAGGCCATCACCCTTGTATGGACCAAGAAATCTCTCATTACCTTGTTCATCTGCATCTGGTTCGTGTATCTTCTCAACGCGTTCCAAAGCTCGACTGTCGGAAGCTTGGTACCTTATGTCACGAGTTCATGGGGTGCCCATTCACTTTTGAACGTCATTGATGTCGTCGCGAGCTCCATGACAGCGGCGGTGTTCATTCCATTGGCGAAGCTCCTTGATCTTTGGGGTCGAGCGGAGGGATACCTTCTTATGGTCGTGTTCGCTGAGTTGGGTCTTATTCTCATGGCGACGAGTACCAACCTATCGATCTACTGTGCTGCCAATGTACGTCAAAACAATAGCTTGCGTCAGTCACTATAAGGCACTAACGGGGATGATAGGTCTTCTATCAAGTCGGCTTCACAGGCCTGATCTACAGCATCGACGTCGTGACCGCGGACGCAACCAACCTCAAGAACCGAGCCCTCGCCTATGCGTTCACATCATCCCCATATATGATCTCTGCGTTCGCTGGATCTTATGCTTCGCAAGAAATGCTCGTCAATATAGGCTGGCCTTGGGGTTTCGGAACCTTCGCCTTCTTGACGCCGGTCGTTTGCGCTCCATTGTATATCCTGTTGAAGGTCAACTTGCACAAGGCCAAGAAGAACATTCTGCCCAAAGAGGCCAGTGGTCGCACGTTCAAAGAAAGCGTCTGGCATTACCTTATTGAGTTTGATGGTACGTGTATCCTGCTTTGTCATTACTGTCGCCGCTAACGTTGTACTGTTAGTTCTCGGTGTCTTCCTCTTCGCAGTCGGTCTAGTCGTATTCCTCCTTCCATTCAACATCGCCGCCACCGCGCCCAACGGCTGGGCAACAGGCTATATTATCGCCATGATTGTAGTCGGTTTCGTGCTTCTCGTCGCTTTCGCTATTAACGAAGTTTACCTCGCGCCCGTCCCGTTCCTCAAGTTCCACTTCCTTACCGACCGAACGCTGGTGGGTGCGTGTCTTCTCGATTTGACCTATCAGATCTCGTATTACTGCTGGAACAACTATTTCACGTCTTTCCTACAAGTCGTCAATTATCTGTCCGTTTCAGAAGCGGGATATGTCAACAATACCTTCAGCGTCGTGTCTGGCTTCTTGTTGTTCCTCGTTGGTTGGGGTATCAGGAAGACAGGGTACTTCAAGTGGTTGCTGTGGTTGGGTGTGCCGCTTTATATCCTTGCCCAAGGACTGATGATCTACTTCCGAAGCCCGACTGGATATGTTGGGTATCTAGTCATGACCCAGATCTTCATTTCAGTCGGTGGAAGTGTCTTCACTATCTGTATGCAGCTGGCAGTCTTGGCAGCGGTCGATCATCAGCACGTCGCCGCCGCGCTGGCTATGCTGAGTGTAACGGGTACAGCAGGTGGAAGTATCGGGTATACTATCTCGGGCGCGATTTGGACGAATACATTCGAGAAGGCATTGCGGCAATATCTGCCCTCCAGCGCGCTCGATAACCTGGAGGCTATCTACGGCGACCTCGATACGCAGTTGAGTTATGCAAAGGGCACGTTCGAGCGCATCGGGATCCAGAAAGCGTATGGATATGCTCAAACTCGGATGTTGGCAGCTGGAACAGCGATCATGGCTCTGTCGTTTGTTTGGGTTGCGCTGATCAGGAACTTGAAGGTGTCGGAGATGAGACAGACGAAGGGCAACGTCTTCTAGAGAGGTGCTTTCGAGTTTCGACAGTCTGTTGGATCGTACGGATGGGCGGAAGGATCGGCAGGGAGGTAGGTAGAATGTATTGGAAGGAGGAATATAGGTCGAATGAGAATTGATTTCGATGGATATGCTCCGTATGACGTTTCCGAATTTCTGGAAAGCTTAGCCGAAAGCTTGAGTAGGCACAGACCCACCGGCCGTTGAAGCCAAGGGATTCGCGGACGCTAGAGTCAACGGTCAGTAGTAAGGAGTGACAGCTTTGCGACATCCTCCCTTGGCACAGCCAAGACATCTGACCCAGCCACAACAATCGCCTACCAGCAGCGGCGGCCGACTTGAGGAAGAATGTTGCGAGCCCCTTGCATAGCAATAAGGTTAGACCCTTTGATGTTAATTGGACAATGCATATTCAGGAATAAGTGTGGCTGGCTGACAGGAAGTGTTACGCAAGGGACTGGCGGACCGAGCAACGCTTGACACGACCAAGGGATGAGACCGTCAGAAGTGAAGAGTATTTCTCCAATGTCGCATAAATCTCTCTAGGCGCCAAAAAAACGCTAAATCGTCTTTGTACGTTCATGACTGTACAGTACCAGCATTCTGAAAAATGCCGCGATGTTCTGTGAACACCCTTTCCCCGAATCAGCCAAAAGTATTCCGCACCAGAGACAAACCTCCAAACCTCCTCCAGAACGTCCCGGGAATGAACTGGCTAAGAATGTGGAAATGCTATCAAAGCAACTGCGAGCTTATCCAACCGCCACCAACAGTTTACATATCTTCAAGTCAACTCGTCGCATTCGCCCTGTTTATTATCTCGCCCAACCGCCCCGTTACAATGAGTCTCTCCACGAACAATCCCCTTCTTCTCACACTACGAAATGAGGTCCCACGTCGCAGCCCTCGCGCTGCTTGGCAGCGTTACCGCTTCCCCAGCTGATGTCTCCGATTACAAGGCCGCCCTTGGGCCAGCGACGTACTGCATCACATACGAGTCGATTTATCTTGCACCTATCTCTATCGGAGCGAACTCATCCGAAGCTGGCGGTTCTGCGACAGATGAGCCGGGTTTCCTGCCCTCTGACTCTGCGAGTCTCCCTCTGTTTGAGTCGACGCAGGAGGCGCTCACCACAGGTGCGACTATGAACACGGAAGACCCAGCTGTAAACACGGAAGATCCTACTTTGAGCAGAGGAGATCCTGCTGTCAACACAAACTTTCCTACTGTTAACACCGAAGATCCTGCGGTGAACACGGAAGAGTCTACTGGAATTACAGAGACTCTCCCGGTGGATACCGATCAGCCTACCCTCACCACCATTTCCCCCGAAGACACAGAAGAACCCTCACTCCCAACCGAAAGCACAGCGACCCAGCCTGTGTTCGAACCTACTGGAGAACGCGTTATCTTGCTCGTCCAGCCGGCTGGTGAGCTCACCAAGCGTGATGTCGGAGGCTTCGTCGGCAATGGCAATCCTGACGTCTGTACCTTTGCCAGTACCTACACACTTGGAAAAGATCAGCTTTTCGTCGGGAACTTCCCAATCTCTTACTCGGGAGAGGAGTTCCAGTCGTTGGACTCGGTGTCTGCACCTCCTGAGGGCGCCATCACCAAAACTTTCAGCAGTGAGGGCGGAGTACTGAGCTTCGCCAACCGTGGCCTTCCTGGCGGTAGGGCTTCATTCTGTCAGGATCCTTTGGATGGTCAGGTGTATATTACGTATAGATCGAAACCACCCGGCTGCGTCTTTATCACGCTCAGTGTGTATGGAGGTGAGTACCGCTTCTCCTCTCGTCATCTTGCTCATTACTAACATCCTTGGCAGTTGAGCGATGCATCAATGGGAAGATTGATGGCCTCGATGACCCCACTACTACTGGCCTCACCCAATCTCAAGATGCCCAGACGACTGGCTCTCCCGTTACCGCGATCGACCCTGCCCAAAGCACCGATATTGACGTCCCAGAGGAAAGCGAGACAAATCTCACTGCAACTACCGAGATCGATGTCCCCGGGGAAACTGGAACCGACTCTCCTCAAACCACAGAGGATGGTGTTCCAGAGCAAACTGAAACAGATCTGCCCGACAACACAGATACTCCCCCTAATATCAAGACAACGACCGGTGGGATTGTGCTCCCTACTTGGTCCACTTTCCGTACCTGGACTTGGGCCAACACGTCATTTACTGCACCTCCGAATGCCGAAACCACAAGACTGGCTGCTTCAGCCGATGTCGTCTCTTCTACCGATATAGAAGATGAAGACACAGCTACAGTTGAAGACCTGGACACTTCTACCACGCTAGAACCCACGACAGGTGATCCTACTCCAACCACCGCCGAGACTACCACAACGGAAGCAGCAATCGAGACTTTCTCCAGTCTCACAGAAAATGGCGATTTTCGTAATGGTCTTGACGGTTGGACCCCTCAAGGCATCGCCAGTGAGCTCAACCAGGGGTGTTACAAAAGCGATGGAAGTCTTGACGACAGCTGCGCCATTCTGGGCTCGACTGATGGAGGAGCTCGTATCAAGAGAAGGGCGGATAGCTTTTCTGAGATCGCACAACTTATCACTGGCCTTGAATTAGAGGAAACTACCTATGTCTTGCAGTTCTACTATTATGTCGAAACCGTTAGTGGAAACGGCTGCACATTGCGTGGCACGGGTGGTGAGCAAGACTTCGCCACCAAACCCCTCGTATCATCAGATGTCGGTTCGTGGCAATTGGCACGAGGCGCTGTCACTGCCGATGTTACGGAGGCTCCGGTGAAGATATCTTTGACTTGCACATCTGGTAGTGAAGCAAATGTTAAGATTGACTCAGTAGTTGTTTCCAATGAGGTTACAGAAGATAACATTGACGAGTCCAAATTGAGCTTTGAAAATGAGGAAGCATGAGGCAGTCGGTTTACATTACGTGGCCAGGAGGAGATATGGCACAGCACTTGTTCCTGGTGCCATCAGATGATCAATGTTTTCCTTTTACTTACTGACAAGTTTCACTTCCATTCATGAACATCCCTACTGTTTAATACTTTCGCTGTTTTAATTGAGATCAACTTTACACTATATCAGACATTTACTGCATCGTGGTCCGTCACTCCACGTACTCTCCTGTAGTTATCTCTAGTATCTCAAATTCCTTCTCGTCATAATCATCCGCAAGCTCGCGCATCCCAGCTCCTTTTGCAAACTTTGCACACCAGCCATATGTAACGCCCAACTTCTCAACCAGTCCTTCTTCTTGAAGCAACGCGGCGTTCTCCTCAGCAAGCTTTAAAGCTTCTAGATCTGTTTTGGGAATTTCGGCAAACCTGGGCTTTTCCACGTCGTGCTTGGTATCCTGGTAAATATCCAGTATACCTCTAATATGACCGATCCTTCGTCTTCTCTCATCGTGTACGGCAGCATCAGGCCCTTCGCAAGCTGAACAATTGCAGGCAAATCCCCAATTCGACAGCTCTTTCATCCTTGCTTGATATGAACATGCAACTTCGATGTATGAGTTGGTAATCTCTTCGCCCGCGGCAATATCTCTCACGGCGTACACCTCCATCATTCCCGACGGCTCATCATAAACCCAGCAGATATTTGGTGTGCATGAGTGGTTCATACGACAGAACTCGGTAAACAAGCCACATTCCAGACCCCCGGCCGTTATACTCGCAGCATTGGTGTAAAACTTGGCTAGGACAAGACAACAGTCAAGGTCTGTGCCGGGACATAGTTGATCCTTCAAGAAAGAAAACTCTCGCAATTTCTTCGGATTGTGATACAAGCACATGAGCCTGTTTTGATCAACAGGAGTTAACCGGGATACTTGCTCGATGACGCATCTGTATTCCGTTTTTGCTTTTGTTTCGGCTTGTGAAACAGTCAGAACCGGCTTTTCGCGGATAATGAGCGTGCCGGGTTTGATAAGTTCAGTAGCGAAGAGACCATGCCCGTAAGCAGTCTGCTTCATGAGATATACGCATTTTGACTCATGCATTGTCACCAAGCGGTGATTGTTTGCGACGGATCCATGATGAACGGTAGGATGTCCAAAGCGCGCGTTGAATTCAACGGTTGGTATTATGCAGAGTTTGACACTAGACCCACCTTGACTCACTGCCATCGAATGGGAGAGCTTGGATAAGATTGATAAGGGGGATGTTTGTTCTTTCAAACCCCCTGTCTACCGGGGACAATAAAACAGGAGACATCTTAATGTACTAGACCCTTGGAATCGGGCGGAGCTGGACCTTATTCTTTTCTTTCTACTGTACAGATAAAGATTGGGTAATCACTAATGCGAAAATAGGGGTCAAGTCTAATTTGGGTCAGCAAACAATACTAATGACTGGCTGTACACGACCTAGACCACGTGACCATTCTCCCAGGCACCAAGCAGATAAATCCACCTTCATCTGTTTGCTAGACCACGATATAGGAATCCACGTTCTTCAACTCGACCTGATTTTTTTTCTTTTTTCTTTCTTGGACAACAGAGTACGGCACTGTTGAAGAAACAATGTCTTGCTCATGTTGCTCGCACACGCGAAGACCCGCTTGCGGAGACCCAAATTGCAAGGGTTGCAGGAACCGACTCAGGGATGCCCCTAAGGATAGAACAATTCCAGAGGAGTACGATTGGTACACAAAAGAGGTAGTGTATGTTTCGAGGCAATGGCAGAGGGGAGCTTTGGTGCTACCGAGCTGGGGCGCTTTTTTTGACGAGGTAGACGACAAAATAGAAACCTGGTGGCCAAAAGATATGCCCGAGTTTCCATCACCTGACAAGGCTAAGAAAGAAGCCAGAGAGAACTCCGGAAAAGTCTTTGCAGCCTACGATACCCTGAACAAGGTCCTGGAACGTCACTAGGAGACTATCCAAAAACGATGGATGAAGAAAACCCGTCAGCAACGACTTCAGATTCTCCTCAAGGCATGGCCCGATATGCCTGCTCCGCATCGCCCCGATTTCAAAGCTTTCGAACTGGAACACCAGGACACGAGAAGCTCCAAGTACGGTTCCAAGTACAAATATTGGTTCGTGTGGCCTCTGATCAACCAGGAGGATTTGTTACAGTCCAAAATGATGCTGTTACTCATGAACTCCTGCGGTCGAAACCCTCCAGCCACATTCGCCGCGGCTGACTGGGAGGCGATGCATGTCGGCCAAGTCACCGAGGGGCTGAACCCCCCTTATCCTCACGGATATACCATGATTTTGAATGGTGCTAAGACTGCTGAAGAATATGGCAAGATCGTGAAGTGGGGTTATGGCGAGGAACAATGGATCTATGAGGGAATCCAGTTCTGGCCCGGCGAAGGACTCCTCATTCTCAAAGCACAAGCGCGCATCCTCGAATTCCTGGTTCACTGCTGCCACCAACTTCTCCATGAGGTTCCACCAGACACAATGGTCAGCAGTGCCTATCCCATTCAGCCAGCGCCGTCTCTCAAGACTGGCACTGATGAGTCTGGCCACACCTATATGGCCGCGTTGGCGCTCGAGGCGCCATACAAAGTGCCCACAGACCTGAGCCTCGATCGTATTGCCTCCCTTCTCGAGGCCCAGATGTCAGCAATGGAGGATCATATCTGGGCCATGCGGGAAGATCCAGCCTATTTCGCCGAGCAACTCCTTAAGAACAGAGACCATTCGATGGAATCCATGCTCGATTCTAACGGCAAACCGCACCCTCTTACTCACAAGCTGCACGAGCCCAAACTTTGGGCCAAGCTAGTGACGCAAATGTCTGCTGAAAGCTTTTGGAAACTTGAGACCATGACCTTACTGCACCGAAAAGCACGAAAACTTAGTGCGCTTCACAAGAAGTACAAAAACCAGTTTAAGCCTACCGAGCAGCTCCCTGAAGAATTTCGCACTGCTCTCTATCGCTTCCGGTTCTATCTGCGGAAGGCGTGCAAAGACCCACTGGTAACACTCAAGATCGAGTTCGAAGCCTCCCCTCCGATGCGATGGCACTACGTCCGAGACCCCCCAGGCACTTCCCACTGCGGAGGAGATACGTGCAGCATCATCCCCGCCGAGATATTCGTTCAAGGTCACCATAACCTGTTCTTCCTCGTGGAAATGCTGTACGAGGACGAAGAAGGCTGGGCAAGGCAATCTCTTCTGGTTGATGAGCTCGAGCGTCTCTTGAGGAGCGAGCCCGAAGCGGACAAACTCATTTCCAGCCATGTTATGGGCAAGATCGGATACTTGTCTGTCCTTTCGCATTGCATGAAGCAGCTGGAGCTTCATCAGCCCTGGGCCCGACAATTCTCGAACCAGATAATGTGGGGTTCCGATCGAACACATGATTTCACAGACGATCATGAAGCAGATTTGGCGGCAGTGAGGGAGATGGTGACAGCGATTCATCGCGGCAGGTCTTGGGAAAAGTTGGGTCGGCTCGCTGATCCCTCCGGTGGAAAGTTTGCATACCCATATGGCAAGCGTCGAAACAGGGACACGGTCAATGCTTTGCGACAAGCTGAGGCGAACTTGGATGCCGTGTGGGCCGAGATTGACAGGATTACCAAAAACAACATGACCCAGTTCGAAAATCTGGCTCTCTACAAGCTTTTATCCCAGCCTCGCAGTCTGCGAAGAACGCCAGAGTGGGTAGAGCCTGAGCAGACCAAAGAGAAGGAACAGCCCGGTGCTGAGAAGGACCTCTGGTTTCTCAATCGTCCACTATCCAATTTGTTCCTCGGCGAGTCTGAGCAGCCAGGTCAAAAGATTGAGACCGTAGCATCAAAGAAGAAGACCAAGTCGAAGACCAAGGGCGAGCCAGCAAAGGCACAGATCGAAGAAGCACCTCCTGTCGAGGCTCCAGAACCTGAGCCGGTTGATCAGCAGCCAACTTTCGAGATCGACGCACGAGCTCTGAAGGTTTTCCGCATGTTGTTCTTCAACCCTGAAGTAACGAGCTCTCCCGGAACAGTCCCCTGGAACGATTTTCTTCACGCGATGGCCTCGACTGGCTTCCAGATGGAGAAGCTGTACGGTTCGGTATGGCAGTTCCAACCCACTGGACTGGATGTTGAACGGGGTATTCACTTCCATGAACCGCATCCAAGAGGCAAGATTGCTTTCGAATTGCACGACGACATGGACGAAGACTGGCGAGAACTTATGGATGGCATGGTGGAATGTTTGTTCTGAAGGGTAAATAAATTGTTGTGATTCTTTGATGTCTGGAAGAAATGACTTGGACACTTTGTACCGGTAATGACCGGATAATTGATTGTTTATTTCTGACCGCATTATGGTCTGAGAGTAGAACACTGGTCACGTGTCCTCCATAATATGAATCTGGTCTCGGCCTGCCGGCATTGAAATGCGGGGCTGGATAACTGGCATCCGTTCACCCATAGCCCATGTTCTGACACCTGTAAAGGAAAGACCTGCCAACTGCATGCCTCTCCTCGGCACTTGAAACACCAACGCCAAGCTATTGTTCAATCCAACATGGATAGACCTTCACCCACATTCACGCAATTTGAAGTACTGTATTCAACGCACTCATTTCTTACTCTCAAAGGCCTTGCTGGCCTTCCAGAACAAGATGTCGACTTTCTCGAACACAACCGGTGTTTTCACCTACCATCGCGCACAGTCCAGGAGGATTTCATCTACCAGTACTTTCTATACTTGCATCCTTACTACCCGCTCATCAACGAGAGGGACTTTTGGGACATGTATATGAGCCGAGATGCAGAGGGCAGAGAAAAGCCGACGATGTCACTACTCGTCTTCCAAGCGATGCTATTCGCGGCGTCCTCGGTACGAACACATCCATTTCCTTTATGTTCATTCACTGACGCAAAGTGCAGTTTGTTTCTCCGGCTGTTCTGAAGAATGCTGGGTATACGAATGTCAAAGTGGCAAGGAACATCTTCTATCGTCGAGCAAAGGTATATTCGACCCGACAAACCGTGAGGCGCGACGTACTAATATTCTCTCCACAGCTGCTGTTCGATCTTGGCGTAGAGACCGATGCCTATACCAAATCTCAAGCAGCCCTCCTCCTAACCTTCCAGTTCTCCGCCGTTGAACCACACGCCGGAAGTACCTGGCTTGCCATCGGTATACAAAACGCCATCGTGGCTCAAGCACACAACTTCCAAGCTCCTGGTGCCAGCGTGAGACGTAAGAACGGGAACAAACGACTATGGTGGTCGCTCTTCTGGAGAGACAGGGTATTGACCCTGGGACTTCGCAAGCCACTTCAGATAACTCCGTCCAGCTTCAATGTTAACATAGATCCCATGACTATTGATGACCTTGCGGATGAGATCGATCACTCAGCAGTCTATGACTATAGAACCAAGCGACAACTAGCGAGTATTCTCAACTTGCAGTGCCGTCTCGCCACGATTCTCACAGACCCGCTTGTTGTCTGTTATGGGCCAAGCGCCTTCGATCTCACGTATTCTCTCGATAACTTCGACGAGACTGTCACCCGAATTGCGGCGGGGAAGGAGATCCTCGAGCGCTGGAAGATTGAGGTAGACGAAACCCTGGGTGATTCTCTTACCAAGACGGAAGCACATCGCTCGACACGATTGATATCTAGCGTGGTACATATATACGCATAGTGAGTGACAACGCCTCTAGTAGAGGCCCATACTAACTCGTATAGCGCCGCACAGATTGCCTTGGGCAACCATGAAGCTATGATGATCGAGCAGCGACAGAAAGGAATCTCGATCGTTGACGATGCAGTCCTGAAGGGTATCGGTAAGAACATCAATTATGCTACAGCCGAGACGACGAAATTGGTGAGATATATCGTTCAAGAGGGTATGACCCAGCATCTCCCCATCTCAGCGTAAGTACCACGATCGCCTCGAACTGACAGCCGCTGACTAAGCCATAGGATCGCGTACATCGCCTTCCCTCTCATGCTTAGCTCTCTCGACGAGAGGATATCCCCCAACGATCTGGGCAGCAGTGAGGATCAAATCTTGACCAGATACCATGCTCAAGCGATGCACCTCTGCAGTCAGCGTTTCGAAGGCGCTGTGGACATCAGTCGTATGGTCACGCAAATTGTCCAGTCGACACCCATACAGCTCCCAATACGACCGCGAGCATCTGCCAAGGCAGAGTCAGTATCGGTAGATACCACTGTGGGATACTGGGACGACCTGTTCGTCACGCGAAATTACATGAAACTCCGTCTCTCCCTTGATTACGCCCTCATTACCGGCAGACCCCCAACGGACATCGATCTTCCCTCGAGTCTGCTCCAAGGCTCAAGAATGAAGCGCTTATCCGGTGGGCCTATAAACAGTCTGTCCGCCATTACGCTACCATCATCGCGCAAACGCCGAGCTTCCGAGAGTGTCGCCGGCCTTCCACGAGTAGTAGAGCTCGATGAACAGGTCGACGAAGGGACGATGGATGATATAGCGGTTCGCGATCAGCAGCCGCTTTTCGGAAAAGAGACTAATACGCTCTCACGACCTTTCTTCGATTATGACACCATCTGGGCAGCTAGCCTTTTCGAGGAGGTGACGGACCAACTTTGGGCGTAAGAACCCTGGTTGATGCATATCCTCTCTGCATCATGCAGCGCTCTTAGCTTCGTTGTATCATTGTACCGAGAGCATCCTTGCAACGACCCCGCAAGGATGATCTTGCTTGATTCGAGAACAGGACCTCCGAGCTTCCACATTCGGACAGTCGATTGCGTCTTGAGGCTTGCAATGGCTTCGCACATATATACGATGGTAGTCTAGATGGAGTGGAGGGAACAAGACACAGTATCTTGAGGCCACAGTCAAAATCTTCATCCGACTATCGATCATCACAGTACAAGATGAAGTTTTCCGTCTCAACTCTCTTCCTTACCGCCTGGGGCCTCGTCCACGCAGCCCCTACAGCGAAAGCCGCCAAACCACCCAAATTCTTCCTGATCGGAGACTCAACAGTCGCCGTCGATGGCGGCTGGGGTGATGGACTTCTCTCATACCTCAAAAGCCCTGCTGAAGGCGACAACGGAGGCGTCAGCGGTTCCACCACCGTATCCTGGAAGTCAAGCGGCCGCTGGGACACTCTTCTCAAAGACGTTGGCGCCGCCAAAAACGACTTTGAACCAGTCGTGACTATCCAATTTGGCCACAATGATCAGAAAGTCATGCAGCTGGATGAATTCCACTCAAATCTCGTCGGCATCGGGAATGACATCAAGAACGCTGGCGGCACACCAGTAAGTTGATTTCTTCAAACTCTCACCGAACTGAACTGACCTTGATGTAGATCTTCATCACCTCTTTGACCCGACGAACATTCTCAGGTGGCGAAGTCATCCAGAACCTCAAAGAGTGGGCCGCCGAGACAGTCTCCGCCGCCACAGAGGTCGGAGCCCAGTATCTCGAGCTGAATAAAGCAAGCACAGATTACATCAACGCGATCGGGTCCCAAAATGCCGACTTTTACAACTGGGGACCTGGTGATAGGACTCATCTTAACCCACCTGGCGAGATCGTCTTCGGACGAATGGTGGTCGACTTGCTGTTGGAAAAGCGTGCATATTTCGCTTCTTACTTCGACTCCAACGAGGCGCTCAGTGAGAAGATCAAGAATGGAGAGTTCGCGATGGGGGATGAGTAATGTAAGTTATGAAAGGAAAGCCCTTACAAGACTAATGCTGACTCCTAGATCATAGCCACAGCCGACATTCCTAGGCACAAAGCTTCCTTTTTTGCCTTTTCTTTTTGCTAGGTCTCTTCTTCTTCTTCGATCTTCAACTCCTTGATCCTCCATCAGATAGGGTTTCTGAAGATATTTACGCTTTGGATACGGCTTCCATCATGAATTACACTTTTCAAGCA